>JBBIGA010050002.1:0-12928 GCA_037576975.1 Alestes dentex
ACCTTCACACACACCATCATACATCTACACACCTTCACACACACCATCATACATCTACACACCTTCAGACACACCATCATACATCTACACACCTTCACACACACCATTATACATCTACACACCTTCACACACACCACCATACACGACACACACTTCATACTCAAGTTTATTAGATCGTTTTCAGACAGTGTGATTTGTAATGATCTTATAAGATCGTTGAAATCCCACAGTCTCCATGAGACACTAGATACCAAACACACATTTACATTTGGTGAAATTGATCGCCGAGTAGCTGCTGTGAGTAAGAGACGCACCTGTGTGATGAAATGGGAGTATGGCAGGAAAAACTGCTCTGCGATGTAGATGATAGTGAAGATGGCAGCCAGCTTGTGTCTGAGGCGAGTTGTGGAAAGTTTGGATGACGCAGAAGTGTGTCGCTGTTCTTTCGCGCTGTTGGGAGGACTGGAGTAAACACACGAGGAGCTGGGCTGAGGGTCGGGTGACACCAGGGGCAGAATGGGTCGTAAGAACTCTGGGAAATGTCCGAAAAAGCGCCTGGGCCAGTTGGCGTAGCAGAACAGAGGGCTAGTGGCCAGCATAGTGTAGGGAAACATCCCTGCACAGGTAAACAGCCAACCAAAAAAATTACATATTTATATAAAATCACAGCCGTTTAAAGTTCAGCAAATCACATAAAACAATGTGATAAAAATGACATTTTCTAACTGAACACAAGCACCCATCCTCTATAGAGAACACTTAAAACTTCTGTTTTTCCACAATTTTTGTGCAGTCTCTATTTATAAATATAATATAAATAAATACTGAATTTTTTAAAAAATGAGACAATTTCAAACAAGACACATTTACTAAATTCAGCAAATACAATGTGCAAGAGTGTGCCTTTGTAAAGGATGTGTACTTATTTGCCTGAAACCATGCATGTAAGAGCACTTTAAACTATCAGAACACAAGAAAAAAGCTCATTTATAGTGAGAGGCTCGTGTCAAGCACAGTAAGTGTGAACTGCACATTCCAGTGCCCCCCCCCCCACTGAAATCAAACCGTCTCCCTCCTGAGGCTTTAAACACACTGCCCACTGTTTCCATCCTCTTACCAATACTGAAGAGCTGCGAGTTCATGGAGTGAAAGTAGGAGACAAAGAAGAACGCGACAGGACGGGTGGCATCAAAAAACAGCAGGTAACCAGCCGTCAGGTCCAGGATTAGGCCTCCACCATGAACCACCATCAGACTGACCAGATCCACAGGCAGGATTAACCTGATGTACAGCACAGGGGACAAACGCATATTATCACACCTGAGTGCTTTAACTGATTACTGACAAGATCTGAGATTTCAATCCAGTATGAATCTGCAGTGTGTTGTTTTTACAGTCTAATGGTAATAATCATAGATATTTCAATCCAGTATGAATCTGCAGTGTGTTGTTTTTACAGTCTAATGGTAATAATTATAGATATTTCAATCCAGTATGAATCTGAAGTGTGTGTGGTTTTTACAGTCTGATGGTAATAATTATAGAGATTTCAATCCCGTTATGAATCTGCAATGTGTGTGGCTCTTTCCAGTAATGGTTGTGGAGTGGTTTTAATCCGGTATAAATCTGCAGTGAGTAGCTTCTACAGTCAGACAGTAATAACTGTGGAGTGATTCTAATCCACTATGAGTCTACATTGTGTGTAGCGATAATTCTAGACTGATTTTAATCCAGTATGAATCTGCAGCGTGTGTAGTTCTTCCAGTCTGACTTACTTAAAAGGGTCAAAAAGCCAGTGATGAGCCAGGTATTTCATGGAATATCCCTCCATCCAATCAGCATCCAGCTTCTTCACCCCAGCGATGAAGTACACTATGAAGATCTGTTAAAAACAGGAAAATGTTATGGTGACTCTGAACACAGAAACATGGACGTTGTAGTTAATTGTTAATCCATAAAAGTACAAATTATTGCAAGACTATTAATACAGTTACAACTCAATATCAGAAATAACAGATAATATCTTCACTGTCAGGACAAAACCTTGTCTGTTTACATTCTGTGGTACTGTACCCCTTTATATAGCTTTTGTTACTTTTACAAAACACACCTATTTAAACTTGCTTTTTCTGTCTGACTCTAATGTTAATGGCTTATGTAATTATATTACTTTAACACTTTATGCTGCATTTGATGTGATGTTACACTTTTGCACAGTACTGTATATCTGATTTTACTACTTATTCTAAAGTGTCCTTGAGTACCTTGAAAGGCACCTATTAATAAAATGTATTATTAGTAGTAATAGTAGTATTATTAGCATTACTGTTTTTAAACCTTGCTTATTATTTAGCACTGATTTTATTTTACTTCATGCTTAAAAAAAAGTACACTAAATGAGCTCTGTATGATAATGTGCTTTATAGTGATCTGCATGGAGAGCTGGTCCTAAACTGGCCCCAGTTCCAGACTGGTCAGTGCTGAAATCTGGAGAATCTCCTGTTCAGACGGTGCTGCTGTCAGTGTTTCTGCAGTGTTAGTATTTTCTCACACAGCTGTTTTTTTATGCTGGATTTGATCAGTGGAGGGACGGAGCGGTGCTCCGTCAATCAGAACATTTGTAGCGACGCTCTTTCTTCACTAGATGAACAGGAACACAGGAACAAAATTACTGCTGAATCTCCTCACAGTTTTTCATGTGACACCTTTATTTTCTGTACCCGATTATGGAGCGTGGGATCAATAAGAGTATAGATAAGCATCAGTATCGATAAGCAGCATCAGTACTGCAATCAGTATTAGTACAGTCCTAACCAGACTCATTTCTCCATTTGCCAGCTTGTTTTTACATTTTGAAGAATGGACCAATATAATGCTCTAAAACTACTTGGAATATATAAATAGTGCCTTGGCCTCCATTAAGAGTGGTTCTCCTGCGGTAAAGTTACCAAGGTTTTGTTTCATCAACATGATAAGGTTTTATCATGTCTCATGCAGAAGGTTCCACACAAGGGTGTAGGTTTGATTTTGATATTGAGGGGGACATAAAAGCGGTAACTTTACTCCAGCCATAGTGCAATCACCGTCATCTTTCATACATTAACACCAAAGTACATGTACATAGTACACATGGGGAGGGCCTACAGACTGGAACTGTCGTCCACGTAACCAATAACGAAATACCGTAATCACAGAACACGAGAAATTAAATTTGTCACCTGACTGGAACCTTCAAGTTCATTTTAAGGCAAGTGCTGTTACGTTTTCAAACCAGTGATCTAGAAATGTATTGTTTAACCTAAACATAAAAAATACTGTCACTGAATCAACACAAAACACAAGGAGTTTCATTATTTTTGAGGACAGAACTTAGTTTAAACTCGTCCTCTTTCTCATCTACATCCAGACAAAAACTGCACCGAGCTTTCAGCTTCTTAAATCAGACAGAGCTTCAGCCAATCACACGTCAGCATGAAACAGCAAAGCCAATCAGATATTGATACTGAATACGGAAGGTGGGGCTTGCAGTAGAGAAACAGAATTGGCAACTGTTTGTGTTGCAAGCACTGACAGGAAACAGCAGTTTTATTTGAAATTTTTTGTTTAAAATCATTGCTAAGGACAGTTCCGTAGTCACTAGATATTGGAAGAGATGTGTCCCTGAAGTCCCTACCTAATTCTACACCCTTGGTTCCAGATAAAGCTTAATCTCCAAAAAAACAAACTGAAATAACAAACCTGAGTTCTGAGTAAGGTGTAATTCCACAACGGCACATGTGCGTTCCTCTTCCTAGGGTTTCGAAGGCCATCTACTGACCTGCAGAACAGACACAAATAAGATCCGCCGCACTTTCCCATTCAAACCAGAAACACCCAGTCAACCCAGCCACCATTTAAAGGGGTTAAGGGGCATCTGGCTGATGCTCTCATCCAGAGCGACTTACAATCATTAGTTACAGGGACAGTCCCTCTGGAGCGACTGAGGGTTAAGTGTCTTGCGAAAGGACACAATGGTAGAAAGTGAGGGGCTGAACCTGCGACTTAGTGGTCATCGGGTTTACAGGCAAGTGTTTTACCCACTAGGCTATTACCACCCTGGTAATATCTGTTGGCGTCCAATGTCTCACCAGTATCTGTTGGCATCCATCAGCGTGAGCTGGAATCCAATGAGGCCGTACAAGTAGGAGTGGTTGTTCCAGGTCGTCTTGTCCAGAAAGAAAACGTACCAGTAGGTGGATATGAACATGAGGCAGGAGAGGCGGTAAAAACAGCCCAGCATGATGCCAACAGCACCTGCGGAAAGACACACCGGGAGAATAAAATGTGTGAAGGAGAATAAAATTAACTGGACACTTCACTGCTGGTCTTTTTTAATCATTCCAGTTTATTACATGCAAAATAAATACTAACATATCATGTATTATACAACTTTATTGGTTAAGTATCATAGTATTACATTTTTGCCCCTATAATGCAGGTGTTTCTAATAAAGTGGCCAGTGAGTGGAAGCAGAGGGATTTGTAACCCAAGAAGCCATGAAACAACATACTATGCTGTTTTTCCTGCTCCAGTATGCCTTTCTTAATCTATTTGCTAATAATCTAGATTAGTTGAAGGACCTGTCATAGGAAAACAACAGAGTAAACTGGGCAGTGCTGTGGCATTTTACTGGAGGAGAGTTCACTCACCCAGAAACATCACCAGATAGACCATGTACATCCAGTCCATAGGAAGAGGCTCCAGAAAGTTGAAGAGGGGGAAGCGGCAAACAGGCGCTCCATCCAGGTACTTATAATCCAGATGACTGAGCCCACGCTCCTGAGTGATGTCGATGGCCATCAACATGCCTGTGAATGCAGAGCAGAATGCCCTTACTATTTATATGTGTGTGTGCACATTATACATATTTATATAATGACAAAAATGTACAACAAAGAGATTTAAACAGGTGGGTCTAATACAAACTTTGTAATTCCACACATTGTCCACTTTATTAGAAACCCCGATCTTAAGAGCTCCACTATACAGGAAACTCCAGTCTTGTAGGGTGAGTGTCTTTTTGATTTCACTGCTCAAACACAGTTCAGCTGTTAGATGGGTGCAGAATTGGGAAGGGACTTTAGGGACACATCCCTAATGAATCCAGTTACTACTGAATTGTCTCTAGCAATAATTTTAAACAACAAAATCCAGTAAAACCACTGTTTTCTGTTGATGTTTGGAACACAAATGGTTAACAGTTCTGTTCCTCTACTGCAAGTCCTTACTAACGTCCTTATACGACTGGCTGTGCTGTTTCTCACATGTGATTGGCTGAAGCTCTGTCTGTCTTCAAGAAGCTCAAAGCTCAGTGCAGCAGTTTGCGGAGATCTAGGTGAGAAAGGGGATGAGTTTATACTAACAATTCTGTACTCCGTACATATCGTGTTTGGTGTTGATTCAGTGAGAGACTACAGTTGTGTGGCAAACCGATACAGTGTACAGTGATACCCCATTGTGGGTATAGTTCACAGTTCCTGATGTTTGATGGGTTTGTGTATTAAAAAGCTATCATAATTCATTCTCACATGACCATTTACAAACCACAGAATTAAACAAGCTGTTTTTGTGTCTGTTTTATGTAAATTATCTCTTTCTGATTGTCTGCCCTGTACTGCACTTCATTCAAAGGACAGCCCGCGGCAGAAACACTCTTTAGAGCTTCAGCGTGAATGGGCGGGGCTAAACAGCTATCGACTGAATAAGGAGATATATGGATTTATGTTGGGTTTTTTTTACTTCACAAAACCTGATTTGAAGGCTTTTTCCCAGCTTAGTGTGAGGACGGGTTGGTGAATATTTACAGACTTTAAGCCTTTTTAATTCCAGAAAAGAGATGATATGGGCCCTTTAATATATTGAAAGGCATCATTATTGCACTATGTAGCAGAATAATTACAATACTCATATTTTGTCCATATCGTGCTGCTCTAAGCAGTACACCAACACAGCGGAGGGGTTTCCGATAACGTGGCCAGGGAGTGGACAACAAATACCGACATATAGAGGACGACTCACCAAACAGGAATCGGAAGATGCCGAGAGACGCGGGGTCCATGGGCCGATTGAGGAGACACACAAACCGGTGCCATGACGACAAATCCTCCTTCTCAAAGCCAAACAGGCGCTGCATTCTGCTGGACTTTATTTCTGCACGGCCTCCTCGTACCTTTTTGGCCCGCTGGACGTGGGGAGCATCTGCAGGGCGGACAATTATTAATTCCAGATTAAAGACTCCTTATTTGTCACATACATGGTTATACAAGTACTACACGTAGTGAAATGAGCCCCTGAAACATCTGAGACTGTGCAATATAGTTACAATAAATTAAAGAGGTCAAGTGAAAAAAGTACATGTAGAAAAATACAGTCAGAAATAAACCTTACAGGTGTTTTATTCATAAAAATTACATTTATAAAAAAAAAAGCTTTAAAAAATTACACCATACAAGATATTCATATAAGGTACACCTTTTCAAATTATTAATGATTATCAATAATAATAATTCTTCTTATAATTTTCAACTGTAGCAGTATTTTTTATTCAAAGGCTACATGAACCAAACAAAAGCTTTTTTTTCTGACACATAAACACTAAGGGTTTAAACGCAGACAAGCCTGTAAATCAGCCTCGTCTGCTCCTACTCCCCCACACCCCCAGCTCCAGTCCTGTAGCCCACCAGGACTGCAGCCTCGACTCCTTACAAACCTAACTGAAACCCAGAAGGAGCCATATGTGCCAGGAGAACACCTGTATTCCAGGATCTCCATGACTGTGGGGTGATTTAACAGGAGCTGCTGTTTACCTGCTGCTGTGGTGCTCGAGCTGGTCTCCATGCTTCCCAGGTGTGGATCTGAGCCAGATGTTCCAGCAAAGACCCTCGGTGCCAGTGGGGGCGCAGGGGGGATCTGGGACACGTAACAGGAGGGACACGTGTCAAACCCTGACACACCGAGCCCTGCAGAGCCCTGAAATCAACAAAGAGTCGTTCTCGAGCGAACCGGCTCCTTGAATCGACTCTTTTGATTGAACTATAGGAGTCGACTCCCAAGTTTAATATCACGAGGCAATAAGTTTGGATGGAAGTTGAAGATCTCCTGATTAAACCTTTAAAATCTGCTGCTGTAAAGCAAGAGGCACCTTCAGATAATAAGTGTGTTCCATTCTGAGTGATTCCTTTCTATTATTCCTACCGATCCTACTAATATTAATAATATTCTATTATTAATATTAGTAGGATTAGGATTGTGACACGCATATATGGACCAAAGTGTTGGGATGTCTGACCGTTACACCAACAGGGACTTTAATGACAATTTACTCATAGACATTAATATGGAGTTGGTTCCCCTTGCTGTAACAGCTTCCACTCTTCTTGGAAGGATTTCCACAAGATGTTGGAGTTTCTGTGGTAATTTGTGTCCATTAATTCTGTAGAACATCCAACCCTGTCTTTATGGACCTTGCTTTGTGCACTGAAGCACAGTCAGGCTGGAATAGAAAAGGTTTTTCCTCAAACTGTGTCCACACATTTGGAAGTGTGGCATGGTCCAAAATGTCTTGGTATGCTGAGGCATTAAGATTGTCCTTCACTGGAAGCAAGGGGCTTAACCCAAACCCTAAGAAACAAGTGTGTCCCAATACTTGTCCATATAGTGTAAACATAGAAGGATGAGAAACGATGGAAGTTTGGACATGAAAAGTACATTACTTGTCTTCGTGAACTATATATATACAGTCAAACAGACTCTTCGTTTCTGAAGTGTATTTTGTTGACAGTTGTGTTTGTACTAGTGTTTGATGTTTTGACATTTAATCCCTTTATACCAAATATAATGTAAATATACGCTTTTTATGCAAATTACGAGATTTATGATAAAAAAAACTGAATAATTAAAGTGATACATGTACGCACGTACACACAAAGCTGAATTTGGCAGAATTAAAGATGTGGTAAAATGAAGAGCGGTTTGGAAGCAGAAAGAGTCGACTCTTTATGGTGAGCCGAGCCAAATGAGCTGGGTCACAAAAAAGAGCCGGAATTGCTATAACAAACTGGAAGTGGCAGGACCCATTTCTGAACGCTCATTGGCTGACTCTGGCCACAACGTCAGGCCACGTTCTCTCAACAGCGCCTTCTATTGGTCGAGGCTGGTAAATCTATAAAAAAAAAACGTATCCTGCAAAACACCACACAACACTGTAACACTGTTGGAATATGTGTACATATACAGTATATGTGTGTGTGTGTGTGTGTGTATATGTGTTTGTCTTTCTGTCTTTCTGTCTGTCTGTCTGTATGACATCATCCACTCGCTGCACTTTGCATATGGCTACTTTACCCAACTTTGCACAACTCAACCCTTGCACATCTACACTTTACTGTATATATTCTGTACATAGGAACAACTTACCATTGTCACATCTTCACTTTACACTGCATATGCTTTGTTGCATATATCCACTTTACACTTTATACTGATATATTTTGTACATATGCATATTGTAACATCTTATTTTTTCCTCTCATCTCGATATATGTTGTATGTTTGTTTTGTGTCTGTTATCATACTGTTGCTGCTCTGTGAAACTTTGCACACAAGCATTTGAGTCACATGTGCTGTACCTGTGTACCAACGGCATGTAAAATGATTTGATTTGATTTGATATTATACCTTTACTTATGGCTATTTGACAGTTCCTAAAAACTGCATATATTATAACTGCATATTATATATATATATACACACATAATATACAGTTATTATATAATATTTTGTGATTATATAATATGTTGGACAGTAAGGCCTGGCTCGCATTCTCCATTCCAGGTGTTGAATGGGGTTGAGGTCAGAGCTCTGTGGGGGCCAGTCAAGCTCTTCCACACTGAACTCATCCAAACTTGTCTGGATGGAGCTTGCTTTGTGCACTGGGACACAGTCATGCTGGAATAGAAAACGTTCTTCCTCAAACTGTGTACACAAAGTTGGAAGCATGGCGTTGTCCAAATCGTCTTGGTGTGCTGAAGCATTAAGATTACCTTTCACTGGAAGGAAGGGGCCTAGCCCAATACCATGTAGTGTATTTTGAATCTTGAAAACACTAAAATATGTGTAGCTCCTGTGCAGCAGAGGGCAGCACGCGCCTCTGGAGAATCGGGCTGTTTGGCTGGTGGTGGGGAGAGAAACGGTTTGGTTTGGTTTGGTGTTTATTGTTGGGCTTTGAACTGTTTATTAGTATTTATGGAGATAAATGTGAAGTATGTCAGCGCAGGAGGTTGTATGTCAGTGTGACGGTCAGTAAGCTCCAGCCGACTCTTCTCTCTCCAGTGCTTGTGTGGAATTTTTTAGATCTGAGTCCGTTTAACCCAGAGCCGGTTCGGTTACAGTGAAGCAGACGGGCTCCTGAACCTCTGGATCACACAGGTAAACACCACAACACACCTACTGTAGTACACGCAGACACTCAAAACAGTACAACACACCACCACACCCACCTATAACACCACAACAAACCTGCTGTAATACACTCAGACACTCCAAATAATACAACACCCGCTCAAAACACCACAACACACCTGCAGCACTACACTCAACCACTAAAAACACTTAAAGACACGCTGAAAACACCACAACACACCTGCTGGAACACGCTCAACCTTCCAAAACACCACAACACACCACTACACCCACCCAAAACGCCGCAACACACCAGTACACCCACCCAAAACACCGCAACACACCACTACACCCACCCAAAACACCACAACACACCACTACACCCACCCAAAACACCGCAACACATCACTACACCCACCCAAAACACCACAACACATCACTACACCCACCCAAAACGCCACAACACACCTGAGCCACTACACTCAACCACTCAAAACACTCTAACACACTCCTAAACCCTCCCAAAACACTCAAAAACCTCCATACACCCACCAAAACCCCTAAAAAATACTATTATATCCACCCAATTACATCCACCTAAAATACCTACTTCACTCACAACACTCAAATTCCCAACTGCACCCACTGCATACTCAAACACTATACTGTACCTGCCCAAAACACGCACCAGTCAACCGTCCAGCTATGTCCACCCAAAACATTCAACCACTCAACTACATCCACCCAGCACTTAACCATGCAACTACACCCACCCAAAACACTCAACCAGATGCTCAATGGTAAGAGCTTTAGCCTCCTGTGAAGCTAAATATAAGTTTGTGATGATATTACTTCTGATGAGTCAAAGAATTTAACAACTTGTGGCAAAAGTTTACCTTTAACCACTGTCGTAGTTTACCTTTTCAAATCCACTTATTTTGAAATTGAGTCTCTGTTGTAGTGAAGTCCCTGTCCACTTACCCAGAAGTAGTTGCCTTCTCATTCAAATTTTACTGTTCCACCCCAAATAGTTCAGCAGTTGGGTTCAGGTGTAATGTAACTGGTGCACCATTTAAAATGGAACGAAGTAAGAAGCCAACTTCAGCATTGTTCCTGTGTGAGGAGACATGGGCCTCACTGTTTAGAGTCTGCTTTGAGATTAGAATGTTCTGTTCCACTTTAAACAGTGCAGCAGTTCCCTTCTGACTGCTACATTGTTTAAGGTGGAACGGAACATTTAATTAAGAAGACAGTATCAACCTCTTTACTGGAGGGCATTATTTTGATTTCTGTGTTCACCCAGAGAGAGAGAGAAATGGTGAAATATAAATATTCTAATAATAATAAAACATGACATACTTATGAAAATGCCTTAAACAGCAGCACACAACATTTGTAGCCTGCAGTGACCAGACCTGACCTCTCAGAAAATAAATTTACCAGACTTGCCAATCTAAGTTGAAGATAAAGGTGCCGGTGATATATTTATGAGGTTTATGAGTTACAGGTTAAATGTAATCAAACATGTAATTCAAGTTAATTCCAGCGAGTAACACTGCCCTGCAGACTAGCTGGTTCATCAGGTATAGATATACTGTCATTTACATAGTAGAGGAGGCCGGACTGTAGTTAATGAGCCCATCCTACGCTTTTCTTGTACAGGGGTCCTCGAGTTACACCTCCGACAGTGATGTAACCTGAATTTTGGTGTAAGTCGACACAACTAAGCCTCAGAAAAAGGAAAAGGAAAACTCCCTCACTCATATGCTGCATTACTGCGTATTCTTCCGCCGCACACAGCCAGACTAGTTCACCCACATTGTCCGTAAGTACGAGGCTAACGGTGTAAGTCGAGTCATTGTAAACTCGAAATGTTGTATGTCGAGACTGTAGTAACTCGAGGACCCCCTGTAAATGTGTAGGATAACCCCACCCCCCACCCATTCTTGTTTGAGTTTATTTACCAAACACAGTCATAATTTATTTTTAAATAACTATTTCCCAAACTCTCTTGATCTCACAGAATTACCCAGGCTGTTTTTGTGCCTTTAAAACTGATATATATATATATATATATATATATATATTCAAATGAGCTGTCTTCTGATTGGCTGGCCTGCATTACTCCTCATTCAAAACCTGTCCCAGGCTTAAATGCTCATCATAACCTCAGCAATACTGGGCCTTGCTGAACTGCTGTGCACTGAATATGCGGATTATGTGGAAGTGGTGCTTGGTTTTATGACACCACAAAACCCGTGACTTAAAAATGGGTTGTTTCTGCAGATCAATTTCCATTTATGTGAGTGAGTATGTTTTTCACAGTGTTTATATACTACATCAAACTGCTCTATTATTAATAAGGGCAAGGAAAATTAGATTTTCTGTCATTCTTTACTACAACTTTAACTACAGCTCAAAGAGGAGCCTTCCTTAGTTTCATGGCGCTCAGAAGTCACACCCAGAGTTGTTTTAGGTATAGCTAGTGTGGTAAATTCCTGTATAATGTACTCAGACGCTATCGGGGGCAGCACTATCATCTCTCTAGTCGTGCAGAGTATCTCAGAGTACTTCTTTAACCCCTGAGTGACCCTTACATTTGCTTCAGGCTGTGACACTGAGAGCATTTTATGCATTTCAACCTGCTCCTAACCACCATTTGTGTTATTTGTAATTAACCTAACTGTAAGTTATTTACTTACAGTTTTTATAGCTCAACATTTGTGTTTATAGCATTGTGTATTTCATATTGAGGATTGTCTGCAGAAAATATGCTTCAACATTTCAGTGATCTTATTTCAGATTTTTTTGTCTTTATATTTTATATTGTTCTCATCCTTGTGTCTCTATGTCTGTGCAGTCGTGACATAAGTCTCAGGGATCAGCAAAGTCTTCTCATTCTGCTTATTAACGCTGTTGATTTATATGTCCTTGTGTTTATCGTGTGGTCAGGCTGTGGCTGTGGAGCTGAAGGGTGATGGGGTCCTTTGGTAGTCGCTTCCAGGCTGCTCCCCGGATCCCCGAGCCGTCTGTGGAGGGCCACTGTGTGGGAAACAGACACGGCTGCGAGTGCAAAAAGAGGAAAAGGGCTTCCCACTGCGAGTGTGACAGTGAACCAGAGGAAGACGACAGCCTTCTCGACACTCCTCGCAGGTGACGCTCTCTCACACACACACACACACACACACACACACACACACACACATGTGCACACACACACACACGTGCACACACACACACACGCATGCGCGTGCACACTCAATCTCAGTAGTCCAAACTGAAATGGGTGGGTGATGGGGAGGAGTTATATATTCTGATGGGTGGGTGTGTGACAGGGGAGGAGTTATAGCGTCTGATAGGTGTGTGTGTGATGGGGAGGAGTTGTAGAGTCTGATGGGTGTGTGTTTGACTGAGGGAGGAGTTATAGAGTCTGATGGTGGGTGTGTGACAGGGGGAGGAGTTATAGAGTCTGATGGTGGGTGTGTGACAG
>JBBIGA010050022.1:0-12927 GCA_037576975.1 Alestes dentex
TCAGCAAATATTGCGATGCTATACTGTATGGGTTTATCCCTCCCCCTGCAATCTTTTTCGTCATTTTTTGGTGAAAACATTTCATCCTTAGATTAAAGCAGAATATAAATTAAAGCAGAGTATAAAATAAAATCTGTCCACAGGGGCAACAAGTGAAATTTATTTTTGCCTCTGACCAAAACACACGTGGTCATCTGGAAAGGGAGCAAGAGTGGAGGAAAAAGAAAGAAACAATACAAACAGCTTAACATTTTTGCTGCCTGCTTATGGGCTTTAGGGACAATCTGAAAAGTCCTTCTGACCCAGCGTCTGTCCACGCCAATGGAGCTGGCCTATTCACAGCTGTGGTTTGGACTAATGGCCGCTTTATCGGAAACCCCTCCTGTAGCACCTGCTTGCTGGTGTACTGGTAGATATTGTTCCTGTCTGTTGATGCACAGTGTTAGCAGAACCACACACTGTGCTGAGAGTGGACCATCACTGCTCAACAGTGGACATGTAGTTAAATAGTGGTCCAGTGCAAGGTGTTTCCAGTAAAGTGGCCAGTAAGTTGAAGTGCAAGGTGGGTGTCTTTAATAAAATGGCTAATGAGTGGAAACACATGATTGGTATTTCTAATAAGTGGCGAGTGATTTGAATATTTTGGTTTAATAAGTTTTCTGACCTATAATTAGAAAGTCAGTCTGTCTGGACGATCCCTGGAGACAGCGAGTGTGAGGCTCAGGTCCTAAATCACTCGCTTGCATGCATCATTTTACTTCTAATAAACTGACTCTCATTTTCTTCTCCCTGTCCTCCCTTTAACTCTGTTCTTTCTGTTACTGTGTAGATGTGTATTCAATACACATACATCATCACCTCAACCTCTACAGACCCAACCAGCCATGTATCACACACACACACACACACACACACACACACACACACACACACACACACATTTATATTATGAAACTTCTACAAATAAATAAACACAATTAGTAATAATAATCTTTCTTTCCTGTTCTGTCTCTATCCCTCTATCCTCTCTTCTTTTTCTCACTCTGTCTCTTTCTCTCTCTCTCTCTCTTTCTCTCTCTCTTCCTGTCTCTCATAGTCTCTCTTTCTCTCTGAAGGACAGAACTATATTTAGAACTATATTTACTTACCTGTCGTCCTTGCTACAAGTGTCCTTCGCTTACTCTGTGTGTGTGTATGTGTGTGTGTGTGTGTGTGTGTGTGTGTGTGTGTGTAAGTATGTGTGTTTTGAGAACCTTCATTAGAGCCTCTTGGTTAGTTTTGATTAATTTCCTTTATGCTGCAGATTGTTTTCCACACACATGTATTATATTTATTATTATGTGAGAAACTGTTTTACTTTTGGGTGGTAAGCTGCTTTATAAAAGGACTTCATGGTCTTGTGTATCAGAAATGAGAAACCCACATGCAGGAGTCAAACACTTTAATCTAAATGGTGGGAAAACAAACAAACACTGGCACATAATAGTAATTCCACACTTACTATTATGTTCAATGATCTGTACAACATACACAATCCGTGTGATAAATAACTGCTGTCCTATGAGACATGAGGGAGACGTAATGAGCAGTTGTCAGGACAGAAAAATGTGAGCAAGGCATACACATCAAGAGAGCTCAGGGCTGCAAAACACAGGCAGACTAAACGCACACACAAGACAAGCGAAGGCACAACGGTGAATGGACAATGATATCAGAGTTGAGTTGAGTTGGGCTCATTAAGACAGTGGGAAACAAGAGGCAGGTGAAGCTAATCCAGGTTATGGGAGAAAACAAAAGGGGAAATGAGGGAGCCCAGCGACTGTGTCAGTCCCCCCTACCTGGGCCACTACCCTCTGGAAGGTGGTGGCACACTGGTTGCCGGGCTGCGCATAGTCAGGGCCATTGAGCTTGGTAGAACTCATTGACTAGACCCCATCTCAAGATGACTTGTGCCAGGGCACAGCTCTGCTCCTCGGGACTGTACCCCTCCCAGTCCACCAGATGCTGAATTTGGCCGCCACCTGCTATGCTGGAACGCCCTCAACCTCCATCGCCTCTTGGCAGGTAGGTTCTACCTCTCGCCCCTACAGAGGTCTCAGAACTACTGGCCTGAGTAGAGGGATATGGAATACAAGTGAGATGCGCATGTATGGGTGTAAATGTATCTGGGTTAAAGTGAGACAGGATTGTGAAAGAACCAACATACATTATATAGCCAAAAGAATAGGTACGTCTGACCATTACACCAACAGGGAGTTTAACGACATTGGCTCCACTGGTTGATAATCACACCCTATCCCCAGGATGATCCTGGGGTGCTTCCCTCCTGTGCTGGTCTGCATGCACCTGAAAACTGTACCAATCTTCCCAGACCCACTCAGCTGTGTGGAACCACTCTGCACTCAGGACTTCCATGGGAGAGGGGTCCCATGGGCTGACTCCCAAGCACACACTCAAAGGGCGTTAGACCAGTCTAGGCATACTCTGCCCAGACAAGAAACTCTGACCAGTTGTGCTGCCAGCTATGGCTGTAGGCCCGGAGGAATCTGCCGAGCTCTTGGATGGTTCATTCAGCCTGTTAGACTGGGCATGATGCCCGGAGGTCAGTATGATGGTGACCCCCAGTTTCATGTGAAATGCCTTCCACACCCAAGGCACAAACTCGGGGCCACGGTCCAACAGGATATCATCCGGGATGCCATAGACACAGAACACATAAGGTAACAGAGCCTCTGCTAGAGACTGGAAGGAGATAAACTGACAACCCTTCAAAAAGTGCTCCATCATCACCAAAACCATTGTGTAGTCTCCAGACACTGACAGATCAGTGACAAAATCCACAGCTATGTGCAACCACAGTCTCTTAGGTATCAGTAGAGGCAAGAGTTTACCAGCAGGCAAATCATGTGGGCTTTTGACCGTAGTGCAAATGGAGCAGGAATGTACTGTATTACGGACTTTACAAGAGAGTGTATGCCACTAGCATTTTCACTGAATTACCTCAAAGGTTTGGGAGATGCCCGGATGCCCAGTAGCATCTGCAGTATGGGTCCATTTTGTCACATGTTGACGTAGGTGCTTCAGCACATAGAGTTGGATTTCCAGTTTCCTGCATTATCTCCTCCTCAAGACTACATGTCACCGGGGCAACATGGACGCTGGTAGAATGGGCTTGGGTTCTGCAGGGTTTGCTGCCAAGTCATCCAATAGTGATAAAGTGCCAGCCTTACCATTTTTTAAACCTGGTCGATCTGAGTAATTAATACAAGGTGAGAGTTCGCCATCCTTCTTCTCCACAAAATTGAAGCTTGTGGAGGCTAGAGAAGTAGACTTGCTAATGAACCCCTGCCTGAGTGTCTAAGCTATGTATTTACTTTCTGACTTGGATAAAGGGTAAATATGTGACCGAGGGGGTGTAGTTCCAGGCAGGAGCTCAATAGTGCAGTGCCTCGGCTATAGATGGGGAAGACCAGTTGCCCTGGAGGTGCTAAGCACTCCAGGCAGTGTTGAACATTCTAAGGAGATATTAATGGAAATATGATGCACTTTGGGGTTTCTACATTGGTAGCATAGGACAGAATGGGATTTCTCACATAACATGGCACGAAGATTCGGTCCAGAACTGGAGTATGGAGCCACAGCCAGGGCAGACCCAGAATGGCCTGATGCTTAGACTGGGGCAACACAAAGATCTGGGTGTGTTCCATGTGGTACGGGGGAACAAGAAGTTGCAGAGGACATGAGACTTGGGTGAAAGGGTTGTCACTGACTGGTTTTCTGTCCATGGCACTGAATGTAACTAGGTGGGTTACAACAACCTTGGGGATGGATAACAAGGAAACTGGGATACAAAGTTGCTAATCAACCCAGATACAGAATGGTTAATGATAGATTACAAACTGTTCAAACAGAAACAAGTCTTTCAATATCCCTTCTTTTTAGTGCCATTTTTCTTCCTCAGCAGGCTCTGTTTTCACCTATGTCCCTCCTCCCACAGTACAAGCATAGTCTGCCAGGATGGTGTCAGAACCCAGCTACATAGGCTCTGACACCATCATTTCACTAGGGTATGTGGCAGTCAGCCGGGCATGGGGTAAAATGTGTGATTTCAATCCTGGTTGAAGTGTGTGATGCTTCTTACCCTACAGATGTCGATCCAATATAGCCAGCCAAATGACACCATCCAAATCAACACCAGCTACCTGGCAGCCCATTTCCAGAAGTGTCAAGTCATTCCAGATGCTGTCTGCCCCTAAACACGGAGGAGAAATCACTGACCAACTGAGCACCCTGGCGAAGTTGCAGTAAGTGCTCACTGCTAGGCTGTCCCAGGACTGGATGGTCAAAGACCATCTGGAAATGGCATCCAAACTCTGTGAATGAGGGAGTTGCAAATGCCAGTTGTCAGGTGAGTAGTGTTGTCTTGACATGGGTCCTCAGGTGAGCTTAATGTGAGCCATTTGTAGAGCTCTCCCAGATTCAATATTCTAGAGAGCAGGACAGCAGGGGCGCGGCACTAGAGAAGTGGCCATGACACTTAATTGGGTAAATTGAGATAAAGAAAGATAAACAATAATAATAATAAAGGTGAAAAAGTAGGTTCACAGTGGGCCAATTAATCAATTAACATGAATGATTATTTAATAGTACATTTGACATGCCACTGAATGTGTGGTTTTAAACAAGTAAACAAGCACACAAAAAATAAATAATGCTGCTGCATTACAAGTAACTGAATGATTGGCTTTTTCCCTGCATATGTGTGTGTGTGTGTATGTATGTGTGTGTGTAATCATGCTGCTGATTGGTGTCGCAGGGTTTTGCAGCAACTGAGCCGTGCAGCTCTTTCTGAGCCTCATTTATCTCTGTCACACACAGACACAGACACACAGACACACACTCTCTCTCTCTCTCTCTCACACACACACACACACACACTCATTCTAGACATCTCTCTGTATGTCTCTCTTGGTGTCCTTCTGTGGAAACACCTATGAACACAACATGTCCTCATAGTGTGAACTGTGTGTGTGTGTGTGTGTGTGTGTGTGTGTGTGTGTTAGGTTAGTGCAAACTAAATGTCAGTTTGTGTGCTGTTATCATTGTTGTCAACGAAAACAATAATATCATACAAACAATCAAAATTCTTCTTATTGCTATTGCTCAACACCAGTAGTAGTAACAGCTTAGTTTCTACTACAATAAATGCTAAGTGAAAATTTCTGCCGAACAACATTAACATATCACAAGCCAGCACGCCAGCTAGCAAGCTATGCCAAGGATCTTTAAAAAGTGAAAGGAAAACTCAACACACAAAATCTAAGTTAAGTAATTTAAGTTAATCCAAGTTAAGTAGCTTCCTATTAGCCTGTCAAAAACATGCAATCAGGCTAGCAAGCAAAACTAAGACTCTTAAAAAAAAGTTTGTGTAGAATTCAACACACAACCAAAGCTACATTATCGAGTTAGGAACTCCAGGCTTAGCCTAAAAGAAGCTAGCAAGTAATGGAAAGAAAGCTCAACACACAACAAACGCTTAATAACAATTGAAGTTGAACAACATTAATCTGTCACAAGCTAGCAGGTCAGCTAGCGAGCAATGACAAGGCTCTTAAAAAAAGGGAAGGAAAACAATAAAGGCTACATTGGCATGTTCAGTAGCTAACTATTAGCCTATCGTAAAATAGCAATCAGGCTAGAAATTGCAACGGCATATTGCAAACTGGAAAAGGCTAACTGATACCACTGTTTAATGACTGCAGGTGCTGACTCAACTGAAATACTGTTAAATAAAGTTAAATAAAGCACTGATGTACGTCGTGTATAACTGTATAAAGTTAAAATATAAAAGCTAAAATAAGAAACAACTAGCTTTCAAACTTCTGAAAATGTCCTCATTGTTCCAAAACGTTCGCTATCGCCCAGCAAACAGGACATTCACCTTAAAGCTTCCTATTGGTGTTGTGTCCTCACGGCATTCTTTCTCTCTTTTGTATTGGGTTTTTATTTTATGTTATTTAGTAGGTGGCAGACAACCTTGAACAGGATCTGCTGAAGAAAAAAGCCAGGGAAATCAAAGAGATCTAAACCAAAGTTCTGCACACATTGGTCTGGCACGAGCGCCTGGGCGACGGTAGCTATGGGTTCACTGTGTGGTCAGGCCTGCTGTGGAGTGGACGGGCTGTGTGTGTGTGTGTGTGTGTGTGTGTGTATGCGTGTGTGTGTGTGTGTGTGTGTGCGCAGATGCTTTTAAGTTGCCTGTGGTTGGCAGTGCCAGCACAGAAGGGCTTTCTAGCCCACCGTTGGGGAACACACACCTGTCGCCCCCTACTGGCCACAATACATTCATTATTACATATAAATATCAATTAAATACATGTTTGTTTATTGATTCTGCTGTAATAACTTATACTCATAGCCAACAGAGCCAGTCTCTCTCTGTCTTTCTCTCTCTCTTTTCTTTTTTATCTCTCTTTTCTTCTTCCCTGTTTTTCTCTTTCTTCTTCCTCCCTTTCTCTTTCTCTTTCCTCTGTTCTTCTTCCCTCTCTTTCGTCTCCCCAACCTTCCTTCTTTCTCTTCTCTTCCTCCCTCTCTCTGCTTCTTTCTTCCCCCCTCTTTCTCTCCCTCTTTCCTTCATCCATCTCTTTCCATTTCTCTCTCTCCCCTTTCTATTTTCTCTCACTTTTCTTCTTCTCTCTTTCTCTCTTTTCTTCTCCCTACCCTTCCTTTCTCTTTCTATCTCTCTTTCCCCTTATTGCGACAGTCATTTTTTTTTTAAATTAACCCTTATAGTCACCCGTGAACACACCATAGAGCAGCACACAGTGTTAACAATTTTTTCTCTGCATTCACCAAGTGAAGAAGCGGGCTGCCACCAATGAGGGGCACCCGGGGAGCAGTGTGTGTGGATGGTACCTTTTTCAAGGGTACCTCAGTGGTGACACTAGCAGTTGGGATTCGAACCCACAATCTTCTGATTGCAGGGCGAACGCCCCTCCAGGCCATCCAGCTGCCCCAATGTAGATAAACATATAAATATATGATTACATTTAAGTTAATATATTTCTTTTCTTACATTTTTTGTGCACAATTTCTATTTACGTGACATTAACATTTACAAAAATCATCAAAACTGTAAAATGCACAGGCCATATGTAAGTATGTGCAGAAGTGTGTTCTCCATGGAGTGCAGGGGCTTATATTTACTCTAAAAGTCAGCAAAAAATATCGTTGGACCAGGGTGTCAGGGGGCACACAAACCATTGATCCAATGATATACACGCAACAGTAGGTACACCTATATCCTCCCCAAGGGGATTTTAGGCTTGCTTTGACGGCTCCGGGCCAAGATGGCAAACAATCTGACGTAAACGTTTCGGTTCAGTTGCCCCTTTTGTTCTCTTTTTTCCCAGAAACGCCGCTCCGGCCTGATCTCTCGCACTAAGCCCAGAGCGCCACTGCCGGACTGGCCTGCCAGAGGCTTTGGATGTTGAATAATAATAAGACTCTTAAAATAGTTTTGGGATCAGAGAGCCGCTCAAAAACGTTCCCATTCATCCTAATCCGAGTCGAGTTAACACCAGATCGCTCACTTCCTCCCAAACCTGCCGAAGTGTTGACGGCCCACCAGCAGAATATTTACGGTCCCCCTCTGTCCAGCATGTCTCGCCACATCAAAGTTTCTTTTGCGCATGGACACGAACAGGTCCCACTTTTCAGTTCGGTCTGACGTTAATTGACCCGTCGCTTCCTGCTGTCCTGTGCTGTGTCTTTGGACACACTGTTTGACCTGTGACCTCCGGAGGGCCAGACGCATCCTGCTCCATTTCTAAAAGCCGCCTGCACTCCGACCTGGTTCCTCATCTTTCTGTAGGACTTCACACTGGAGCTACAAGGCTAATGTGAATAAGAGATAACAGTGAGTTGTACAGTGTCTGAAACCACATAAGCGAGTCGATTACAAATTTGCCAACTTGGTGTAATAGGTTGGTAGGGTGGCCTTCCGCCTCCTAAACCACACAGCAGAGTGCTTTGTGAACAGGACTGATCTCAGATGTTACAGAAAGTGACTCTAAATCAGTGCTCCTGCTCCTGAAGCAGTTTGTGAAAACAGACCTTATTATGTAAAAAGGCAGCATTCGGCTACATGCTGAAGTTTGTTTCATTTTTACAGCTCACAGTGAGTAATACTGCGTTTTAAACCACGTCCACAAGTCTGCTTTACCTTAATCAAGTGGTTTGAGCTGGATGTGGTTTGAGCTGGTTCAAAGAAATTTTGGCTGACTACTGATTTCTAGTGTTAGCAATGTTATCCTTGTAGCTCCAATTCTAAACTAAAAAGCTCCAACCATATATCGGCTGATTGTAGACCTCTGGGGTCAGTGGAGTGATTTGGACATCTGATGTTCATTAAAGTAGTCTATAGTAGACCTATGTGGTTTCTGACACTGTATGACTCATAAACTTAAATCAGGTTTCAGTATGGCCACCAAGGTAACAAGATAAAGATGAACAGCTATAACTATGTTCTGTTAGCATCATGTTCTGTTAGACAGTTTGGGACATATAGATAGCAAATTTTGGCTCAAATTGTAATTTGTCTGCAGATCAGTACAAAACGATCATAACCGCAACCTCAAACCTTTAAAACTCTGTGTATTTGTGTGTGTATGTGGCTTTACATTTTTCAACTAAAACCTACACTCTGCTCCTCACACCACTCGTGTATTTATAGCTGAAGCAGCGGAGACCAGAGAAAATTCAACAGGTTTGTGACTGTGCGCGGGAGTCTAATGTAACGGCTAGGTGAGTTTTTACACACCACCCTGCCATCTCTACATTTCTACAGGTTTTACACACCAACCCGACATTTCTACAGCAGGGCTTCTGGCCAGGGACGTCCTGGCCTCTGAAAAACCCAAAGCGAATTCTATTTTTTGTCAAATGTTGTTCATGCTTAAACCAAATGACTATATAAACATGTCAAAAAAGTTCAAAATATACCCTATTCATATCTTTGAGGTATGCAGGTATTATACTGCTATAAAACAGATAGTCCTGGTTAAGACATTAAATGGGCTGATTGGAGTTTGAAGTAATCGACTAATAACACACTCACCTACCCGCCTCATAACACCGGAACTCTGCATTAAAGATAAACTGTACTGTGAATGGAATCACCTGAGACTGTTCTGCTGCTCACGCGGACTGCCAAGTGACCTGATAGATGAACACTTTAAACTGTTTAAACTGAGGGGCTGGCAAGTTATTTTCCTAGCTGGAACTAGGCTATACGATAGCTAACAGCCCAAAACACAGCTAACAGGCTAAACAAAAGCTGCCAGTTAACAGGCTAAAAGATAACAAGCTTAGAGATAACTAGCTAACAGGGTAAACAAGGCCTGACAGATAAAGTATAGTTTACAGACCAAAAGATAACAGACTAACAAACGTGTTAAAAGACAACTAGCTAACAGATTAAAAATTACTAAACTAATTAGCTGGATAATAGCTACCAGGTTAAATGATAGTCAATAGGCCAAAAGAGGCAGCTGCAGGGTTGCCAACTTTTCCAAAAACCTTGGAGTGAGATTTTGGGGTGTGTGGCCGAAGTCAGGAGCGGTGAGCGGGGGGTGGGGGTGGTGGTGGTGCTTCCTCAGCTACCGACGAGTGCAGCATCAGTAGGTGCGCCACCTACCGTAGAGGAATGTACACAGGAAGGAACACCTCCCTGCCTGTTCAGCCGTGCGTAAGGCATAATTGATCAATCACAAGTGGTGTTTGGCCCGACGCAATGGGCAGCCTAGATCCAATTGATAAAACAGATTTTCAGCGTGAGAAATCGGAGGTAAGGCGTGAGAACGTGAGATGACAGTCAGATGCGTGTGTCTCACGGTCAGTGCGTGAGAGTTGGTAACCCTGCAGCTGGTGGCCCTGTAATCAGGTGGTTGTGGGTTCAAATCCCAGGACTGCTAGTGGCATCTCTGAGGAACCCTTGAGCAAGATACCATCCCCACGTACAGCTCCCCAGGCGCTGTGCTCCTGGCTGCCCACTGCTTCACTTGGTGAATGCAGAGGAAGAATTTTGTGGTGTTCCCGTATAACACATGGTCACTTCACTTTACTTTACTGTACTTTTACTAACTAAAGTGTCTCTCATATGTCTTACAAGCTTCAAAATGTGTGTGTTTTTGTCAGATCCACCATAAACAGCAGTAAACCCAGAGCCCAAACAGCTCCTCTCACCCTAAATACTGATGGAATTCCGGCTTGTGCGCCAAGACTGAGCTCCTTTAGTGGGGTATGGAACTGTGCACATGCAGCTGAGTAACAAATACCTTTGTATGTTTTAGTGCACTCTGTAGGGAGCAGGGATGCACCTCACTGTAGGAAGTGGGATGTACACTGTGGTTGGAGTGGAAACTTAGTAAGAGAAAAATATGACAGAAAGTGAATGTTTTTGTATTAAACACCATTACGTTATAATGTGTTTATTATTTATTATAATGACCGCAGTTTACAGTGATGGGCATCTGAAACAAATTTGAAAAATTCACACAAAGAAGGTCTGGTGGAATGATATATGCTATTTATTAATGAAATTATTTATTAGAATAATGTACTTGAAATTGTACATCATGTGACTGATCTATGTGCAAAAAGTTTAAATAAAAAGTTAAATAAACTTTAAAAAGTTAGTAGATCCACAGCTTCACTTTTCTGAAGTAAAAAAAATAGATACATTTTAAGCGTATTAATAAATTGTAAACACATGTTAAAACAAATAAACGGTTAATTCTTTAGTATAGTAGAACATCAAATCTGATGTTCAGGATTTTTCTAGAAATTTGCTTTTCTTTGCTGAAGTTATTTGAGTCAAATTTCAGTTTATGCAAAAATTATTGTAAACTTTGCTAATGTTGTATAAATAGATATATACATATAAACATATGACTGGTAAATAATACTTCTATCTAGTTCTATGTACTTAAAGTATGAAACGCTTTTATGTACGGAAGTACATTACTGAGTACATTACATTACATTTATTTGGCAGATGCTTTTATCAAAAGCGACTAACAATATGAAGACACATTCAAGTTTCAGGACAGTGTGAGAACCAGAGGTGTGTATTAAGAGCTACATCTTTATGTAAGATACAAGAAGTTGATACAAGAAGACACAGCTTTGTTTTAGTTAAGTTTTTGTTTGAAAACATTTTGGAGCTTCATTTGTTTTTACACCAAAGGCAGATCTTGCACACTTTCCAGTGCTGATAGATGCTATTTTTTGGATTTTATAGTGTTTTTTAAACACTTTTATACTCCATTGAGTATTTCTTATTTAAGTCACACCACTTTTTCTAGAGCGTGGCTACAGCCTCCTCTGTGAGATCACAAAGCAAGATATCGTTTCATCGGTGAATTCTGGCAAAGCTCAAAGCCCCTTTAACCCTCCTGTTTACATATAAAAGTAATAATAATACCAGTTTCAAAATTACCCTATTGTTCCCCCTCAAATCTTTCTTTTCTTTCTTTTGATCTAATTAAAGAAGACAGAAAACGATTGAAGCACAAACCCTCCCTTAAAGTAGGCGTGAGCGTCTCGCAGGGGTGAAGAAATCCGTAAATGACCGTGAAACATTGCGATCACGCCGAATAATGAGAGGGTTCAGGGGTGACGTGCTGCACAGGCCTCACGGGATTGCGCCTATATGTCTGCATTAAGAATGCATGGCCCACGAAATCAGCATTAGAGGATGTATGAAACCTGCCATCGAGTCCAAATGGGGTTTGTAAGCAGCTCATGAGGTCTGGAGGCCGATCTTCTCCAGGAGGTCCAGGGTGTGGAGGAGCTGTGGGGTCTGCTCCCAGCTGTGTGTTTTAACTTTGCTTTAGACACACCTGTGTGCTGTCTGTGTAATCAGTGGCTCTGTGATGTTTCTCTTTCACTGCTCACATCAGCAAACAGGTGAAAGACTTTACTTCCCCATCCCCACCTGCCCCGCCTTGTACACAGTCAATGAGAGTTTATATCATCATTATCAATATATACATTCTGGGACCAATCAGAGCTTAGCTCCTGATCAACCAGGGGACAGCCTTCGGTAGCACATTCTTCAGGAAGCCTGCTGAAGATGCTAGTATACAGTGTACTCCTGCACAGTCGCGGTTCAGAGTTTGCGGCCTAAGTCGTTCACTGATTTTTTCTTAGAACTGAACTAATAATTGTTCGCGGAAACCCCTGCAAATTCGCAGAAACCGGAAAGGAGCGTATATATCTTATATGCATACAGTCAGTGAGTGTATATTCATACATATCATGTACAGATTTAATGAATGTATATGCCATGTATGTCACAAATAGTCAATGAGTGTGTCTGGCATATATTTCACATATAGACTGTTCACATGCAAACAGTCAATGGCTGCATATTTATAATATATATAGTCGATATATATTACATACATTATATATATATATATATATATATATATATATATATATACTTACATAGACATACACACACACACACGCACACAAACACATATATGTGTGTGTGAGTTTCAAGAGTGACACTTTTGCTTGTGTGGACTTTGTCCAACTTAGCCACATCAAGAGGAGTCTAAATCAGACTGAAAGAAAAAATACGAAATAAATCTGAAATAAATCTGAAATAAAACTGAATTATATCTGAATTAAATCTGAGTTAATGTAAAGTGAAGTTGAATTGTGTTGCTTGTGTTCTGGAAGCTGAGACAGAGCTGGAACAGCATTACATCGATACTGACCATCGATCCACTGTCTGGACCTGTTAGGCCTCAGTGTGTGTGTGTGTGTGTGTTTGTGGGTGTGTGTGTGTGTGTGTGTGTGTGTGTGTGTGTGTGTGTGTGTGTGCGTGCGTGTGTGTGTGCGTGTGTGTGTGTG
>JBBIGA010050033.1:0-12926 GCA_037576975.1 Alestes dentex
TCATTCCTGATCCTATCCATCCTCGTCACTCCCAAAGAGAACCTCAACATCCTGAGCTCTGCAACCTCCAGTTCTGCTTCCTGTCTTTTCCTCAGTGGCACTGTCTCCAGACCATACAACATCGCTGGTCTCACTACTGCCTACCATGTTTAATATTGTGCAATGTTGTTATCAGGTGATAAATAATTATATTTAATATCTTATTGTGTGCAATAGTCTTACCGTGTAAATATCACTATTTATCTTAGTATTACTTTTATACTACTGATATCTACCATTTGCAGTAACAGACTCCTGACCACCATTTGTGTAATTAGTAATCTATTAGTAATCTAAGTTACTTATCTATAGCCAGGGGTTGACATAAGTGGTACGCAAGTACGCATTGACATAAGTGGTAAGCAAATGCGCAGCAGTTTTTAGTCTTCACAGCGCAATTGCATACCTAATTTGTGACTTAATACTGACCCGGACCACAGGTGAGACACAGACCAGCACCCCACCCGCCCACCCCCCCAAAGACCAAGGCCAAGACTAGTATGTATACTCAGTATTTGTGTATATAGCTTAGTGTATCTTATCTTGAGTTTTTTCTACAGATTATTACATTGCATTTAGTGATAATTAAGTAATAATTTAGTAAAATAGACATAGAATGTTTTTGTTCTTATCTCTGTGTCTCTGTTTGTGTGTGCAGTTATATCATAAGCAGTTTCCTCCAGCATCAGTAAAGTTTTCTGATTCTGATTCTGAAGCATCTACCTTTCATTGTATGGAGTGCTGTTAATGAAATCCAAGTTCAGATTTAGGTCCCAGTGGTCCATTCAGTGCTTGTACTGAGTGAGAAGCTTGGCAGATTTCATGTTCACATTGATTATCAATGAGCTAGTCAGTTCTGAGTGTTTCCATCTGCTGTAGCAGGTTATGCTGGGTAGCTAGTAAACTCATGAAGCTGCTGGTTAAGTAAGGAACTAACTCACACTTGTAGAAGATGGTTAAACATAGTTAATGTAACCATATAATGGTAAATAATGTAGCCTTTTTAAACACCATTTTTAGAAATACCATTACACCATTGTCCTGTAAAGTTTAGTTGTTCCATTTAGTTATTCAAATACATTCTTATTTTTAAACACTTGAATTAGCTTATTTTTCTTCAAATTTGGGGTTGAGCCAACTCAGATATCTGTATCACAGCTTACCTGTTTCCTCATTACATGGTTTACAGGCCCACAGCAGATAGACAATACTATAATATAAAATCTTGTTTGTGCCTTCCTCCAGACTTGAACCAGCAATATTTTGGTTCATGGACACTAACACTGACACTGTGCAATTGTACACTTTTTCTGTTA
Source organism: Alestes dentex (assembly GCA_037576975.1). NCBI lineage: Eukaryota > Metazoa > Chordata > Actinopteri > Characiformes > Alestidae > Alestes > Alestes dentex. The sequence continues at coordinate 1,356 of JBBIGA010050033.1, forward strand.
CACATTTCATTGTTTACCGCAATGATTTATTTGTGAGATTTGATTGTACTTGAACAAGAAAGAGGAATTTCAGCCTAATTAGATTTAATTAAATCAGTAAGATTCATATTCAGAGCGGGTTGATGTGAAATGTGCCATTCTAGGGAAACTTGACGAGACTGTTCAAAAAATGAACAGTCTCTAATTCGTGAGGTAGTTTCATATTTATCGAAAGAGACAGAATATCAACCAAAAATCAAGAAAAAACATGTTACATAAAAGTTAGAAATTGATTTGCATGTCATTGAGTGAAATAAGTATTTGATCCCCTACACTTCTGGTTTCCACAGACTGGCTGTGTGCTGATGTTGCACACAGATCACGATCAATCTATCAAGTACAGATACTCCTGATCTTAACTCGTTATGTGTATAAAACACACACAGCAGGGGATCAAATAACTATTTCCTCCACAGTATATATATTTGTGTGTGTGTACATATATATATGTCACGTTTCTCCGTCTCTGGGCAATATAGGACAATGTGAGACAACAGTAAGACATGTTATTACATGTCTTGTTTATTTCCATTCCGTATCCAGATCAAAAAGCAAACACTAAACAGTTAAATCAAGAAACTCCATATATGACAAACAAGCAAAATGAAAAGAAGAAAACAATGGCAGAAAACTCAAAATTGTATCAGTATTTTGTTTTTTTCATTCCATATTTTATATTTTATATTCCATCATAAAATCCCACAGAGGGAGGGGGGTCCGGAAAGCAACCGAGCAGTGGCGCACTGAGTGTAAGAGCAGTGGAGTGTGGAGCGTGGATGAGAGCAAAAACCAGTTTTAGGCTGTTTTACATCGTGTTTTTTTTCTTTGTTGAAATCAGATTTTACTAATACACTCTGAATTCTGAGGGTTAATTAACCAAATGATAGCACAGTAAGCCAGAACACACTGGAGTGTGAACAGCGTCCCTTTTGTCCAGGAGGACAAGAGCTCGGGAGACTGTGGCTATGGACAGAACCCTGCTGTCTGTGAACCAGAGCAACCTTGACAACTTTCCAGTCCAGACATCCGATGTTCCCCAGCTACTTGTGAATGCAACAGATTAATCAATGAAAAGATAGGAGTCTGTGAACAGGCTGATGGAAGAATAGATTGTTGGATGAATCGATTGATGAATGGAAAAATGCTGGGGGGGTCACGTTGGCAAAGATGCTGTGTAAAGATTATGCCATCAGTGACTTTATGACTGTGTGTGTGTGTGTGTGTGTGTGTGTGTGTGTATTTATCACTTTATGAGGATCAGCTGTCCTTAAGAATGACCAAAAATCTGCATAGGTGAAGGCATTTTGCTGGTCCTCACAAGGAAATGTGCTGGTTTCACCACAAATGTAAGAAATTTTAGGGACTTTTTTTATTGCCTTTTGGTTACTAGGGTTAAGGTTATGTTTGGGTTTAGGTGTAGGTGTGGTGTCAGTGGAATGTCCTCACAAATATAGATATATCAAGTTGTGTGTGTGTGTTCACGTGTGTTCTAACAGAAAAGTTGTCACTGGGGGATTCTTGTTTCAGAAGAACAGGTTTAAAGGGCTGACATTAGCAAATAATTGCCCTCATCCTTTCAGACAGATAAATATAATGGAAGAGCAAATAAATTAATCATGTACACAAGTGCTAGTGTTTGTCTCTGCCTTTTCACTGTGTTGACAAATGGTTTGAAATGGTTGAAACCAGCACTCATGTCCGAGAATGATAAATATGAACCTTTATCTTCCAAAAACCAGACTGACGGGTCTCTGTCGACAGACAGTGTGTCCTTGGTTGTGCACATGCCAGACACACGTGCCTCCGATCCAACTGAACCCAGAGTTTAGTCATCTGTGGCCAATTGTTAATGTACAGAAATTGCTTGAACAAATGAGGAATGCATATTGCTTTTTTATCAAAGCAGGTGCTTTGGCATGATTGTGTTGCTATCTAACAGTATCTAAAGAAAGTGCATTAATGTGTTTAGGACCCATATCCTACATTTTTTGTGCATTTAATTTTTAATCACTTTCACTTTTGCCATTTGTGTGTATATGTATGGTTTCTGTAGCAAAAACAATCATTCATTTTTACATTCATTCTCTAGCCTCTCTTCAACCTCTGGAATTACACAGGCTCATTTGTTACTGATATGTATAGTGACCTCAGTTCTAATTGGCTTCCCTGTATTCAAAAACACCTTATTCAAAGAACAGTCCAACCTGAAACACTCCTTTTAACTTTGGTATGAATGGGTCGAGCTAAAGTGCTATATGCTGAAAATGCATTGTTTTTTATGACATAAAAACTGTGAATTCTGTGGAAAAAATGTTTCTTGCAGCTCAGATTTCAAAAATACACCACATGCACTGGAAAACAAATGGTATAATTTGACAGTTCACAAAACATACCATCATTTCTGCTCTCTTGCAGGCGATCTCTTATGCTTTTGTCCCCTTAGAAACTCAACTGAATACACTACAAAGTAATAACAGAGAGTGACCAACTTTGAATTCCTCAGTGGATGCTTTTCCTTCAGCTAACTCAAGTTTGAGTACAGGATGGTGCATACTTAGCTCTGTGGTTCTCAAACCGACCCAAATTGGGATTGAACAAAAATGTGGACAGTCTAGGAGTCCCTGACTAACCACACGTTTGGAGGAACCTGCTTTTGTAGAATGTGTTTCACTCCACTGTTTCTATTATTTGGAAGTTACCTGAAGCATATCTAGTTTATCTGATTAAACCTCCTACTCCACCCAAAAAAACAAACTACCAACATTAGGGGAAGTGCTCAAAAATAAAAACCCCTGAAATAGGTCAACCAAAGTGAATCTGATGATTGTCATATAATTATGCACCTTGTTTTTGTGCATGAAAACGATCAACATGTTACATATAGCAATATACCATCACATTGTACCACAATTTCAGAAAGTAAATATTTTATGAAGGTAAATATTTTAGGTAAATATATTAAGAAGGTAAGTATTGTGATCATTTCTTGAACCCAATGAGTGTGGGTATTTAGAGCAATTTTAGTCCCATATTATGAAAAATGGACAATTTCAAGGGCCCAGCACTGAGGTCAAGGTTAAGTCTGGGCCTAGTCAGAGCCCAGACTTAAACCCTATCAAAAATCTGTGGAATGACTGAAGATTGCATCAGGCACCACCCAGTTTGGCAAAACTTGAACTGTTCTGTAGAGAAAAGTGGGCAAGTATATGAAAAGTTGATAGAGACATATCCCAAGAACCCCAAGGTAATAATTAAAGTAAACTGTAGTTCCACCAGTACTGTCAAAGGGGGGTGATCCTTTATCTGTCCCTGTGATTGTGTTTTTGTTTTTTTACTGTTGCTATCATCTTTCCTTTGGATATTACAAGTTGTATTGAGTAAACATATCTGAGATGGTCGGCGGCCGCTAGAGGCCGTCCTTTTCTATTGCTTTTACTGTGATATGCCTGAGCACTCCGGTCTTGAGTTTGTTTGTATTGTGTGTTTCAGCTGATCAGTGTGCTCAGGGAAAGTGACATTGAGTTTCATTGATTCATATGTTTTGGGTTTGGGTATTTTAGTTCAGTAAGAATGGACCTTAGTTGTCGGTCCACTGTCCGTCATGTTGGCTTGTTTTGTGATCCAGTCAGTCATGCTTGTTTTGGTTAGTTCTCCAGTCTCCTTTATTATAGTTTAGAGTTTTCTTTAGGCCCTCGTGCCTGTTTGTTTTCTGAAAATCAAAGTATTTAAAAATGGAAGACTGCCTTAGCGCCTGCTCTCATTGCCGAGAGATGTAGCAACGTGACAATCGCTGGAAGATTTTGTTTGTGTGTCTTCATTTAAAGTACCAAAATGTGAATAAATTGAAGGGAGCTAATTTTTTCTGTACCGACCGTAAATAAATTTAGTTCCTACTGAAATATTTGCCAGTGGATCAGTGATCTAATAACAAACCCTCATTCAAAGTCAGTTTTTCTTCTTGACACACTGATCCAAGATCAGGGTCTGCTAGGCCTGTTGAGTATTTTAATACAGACCACAAAGTTTGGTAGAAATGTTGAAAATGTGTTTTTCTTTATGTCTATTAGGAATTAGTTTTTCTTTATGTCTGTTTGGGTCAAAGTTGACTAGGAGTAATGTTAGTTGAAGTGTGTTAGAAATACTGGAAATTGGCAGGTACATGTATGGGTCCAAATAAGATACAAAAGGTCCAGAAGCAGTTAATGAGTAATTCGACAGTTCATGAGGCTTGTTTGGGACTACAAGAATAAGCTATTCACAAGGGATGTGGACCTGTTGATGGAAAACTCTACAGTGTCCAGGAGATGGTTATGTATATCCAGATCATAAAGAAAGGGTTTTAAAAGCTGGTAATCATCGCAGCAGTACATTGAGCAGCAATCCAGTTGCAAAGAGAGCTGGTGTAACAAAAGCAGAGAGGTTATTATATCAAGCAATGTTGTACCAGTGATGGGTAAGCTGGTTGAGGCAATAAAATGAGTCCACATACAACTTAAAAATGTGTGTATTACTTCTATATTTATATAATATTTTGCATAGTGTGCTTTTTTATTTTTATACTGATGTGTTTGTTTGTGATGTGTATAGATTTAATTCTGTACTTTCCTCTTTTGTACAGTCCACTTTGCTGCTGCAACAATGCAAATTTCCCACCTGTGAAACTAATAAAGGGTTATCTTATTGCAATTTTGCCAAGTTGCCATTGTCCTCCTGTGCAGAAGAAAGGTGGGGATCTATTAAATCCCTAAAATGAGCATACAGTAATAAAAACTATCACATGCAATGTATTCTTTATCAGGTATTAAGGTGGAAATAATCAACTGATATTACACTCGAGCTTCTAAAAGAAATTTAGGTCTCCAGTGCTCCATGCCTTCTGAAAGATATTCACAAGCATGCATTTCATTACGGAATTTTTCTAAAGCCCTGAAAATGGTTTTTGTTTATTTGTTTACTTGTCAAGTGCACTATGAAAAAACATCCTCACATACAGTGCAACACATGTAATGTATGTAGGGCTTTTAACTAAACTCACTTGCAGCCTGTCTTTTATACGCTTTTGAAAGAAATTAAAATGACATAGGCTGCAGTATATTGAAATGTATTGTGTTTAACTGTAACAAATTAAAACATCCATATTCATAGGTGAATTTACTGTACATCCATGTGAGTACATATAACCTGAGTGGTTCCTGAGCACTCAAAAATTATTTCACAGTTCTGTTCACAGTTTTAGGTACTGATAGAAACTCTGCACCTCTTTATCAACATGCTGGAATTGGGTGTGATTTATTGTAGAAAAACTGAATGAACCTGCCAAGGAAATGAGCTAGTAACTCTATTACTAATACTGATTTGTCATGAATTACACAATATGGACAAAAATAATGACATTGCATTCAAATGCATAGACATTAATATGGAGCTGGTCCCCCTTCGCAGTTATAACATCTTCCATTCTTCCACAAGAGTGTTTCTATGGCAGTTTGTGCCAGTTCATTCTTTAGAGCATTTATGAAGTCAGGCTCTGATGTTGGATGCAATCTCCATTCCAGTTCACTGATGGGGTTGAGATCAGGGCTCTGTGCGGACCAGTCAAGTTCTTGCACATCAACCTCATCCAACCATTTCTTTATGAATCTTGCTTTGTGCACAGGGCCTTCCCCATACACTGTGTGCTTAAAGCTGGAAGCATGGCGTTGTCCAAAATGTCTTAGTATGCTGATACATTAAGATTAAGCCCTTCACTAGAGGTAAGGGACCGAGCCCAAACCCTGAATTCAGAGGTATGTCCAAATACCGTATTCCTCTACTTCACCAAGGCCTCATCGTGAAATGCTCGTACTAAAATCTCTCTCAGATACTTCCTGGCCTGTGACACATTGACGTTTTTACGCTTTTTACCGCTGTAAACAACAGGCCTGAAAGTGCTCCCGGATTGGGAGGGCAACCCCCCCCCCCCAAACACACTCACTCACCCTCTCCTCGCCCTCCCCTTTTTTAATCAGGATTCCTTTTTATTGCTTTATGATTCCATCATTCCATCATGGAGCCACTGCAGCCAATCAGCTTCTTCCCTCTGAGAGAGGAGACCGGCTTTCGTCCAATAGGAGAAGGCGTTCTGTTGCGGGATGGAATTAATAGGCCAGGAGCAGCTTTGGGTTGCCAGATCCCGCCTCTGACAGTGGTTTTGTTTCGAAGGGGTCCAGGAGAAATGTGTACCGTACCGACAGAGCGTTTTCTCGTCACAGCACGCAATTTTTAGCTGATTTTTATCGACACGTCTATTTAAAAACAAATAAAATGCCTTTTGTTTGGGGCTGGGCAGTTCGCAGCCTGCTCTCGTGCTCTGCCACGAGTGGGCTGCGTGGATCCGGGCCGCCTGCAGCGCGAGCGTGGTGTTAACTCCTCTGTGCTGCTGCGTGCGGCTCGGACGGGACGGGACGGGACGGGACGGGACGGGACGCGCTTACACGCACCCGACGCTGATACATTGTCTTCTCCCACTTGTTTTTTTTACATTTCCTTTCACGTTCTCGCACTCGAGAGGCCTCCGGGACTTGTCTGATGCTGTTGGACTCGATTTGGACGAGATACTGCTTTTAAACACGGCTCGGGGTGATGCTGATTTTAATTTTTGAGCTCGTGTTTAGAAACTTGGCTGTAATATTATGGTACGGAGCGATGCCCGGGACGAGGGGAGCCGTCTGGCAGGCCAGTCGGGGGGGATGATGTCTTAACCGGACCTCCGTCGAATGTAGATGGATTCAGCCCCCCGTTTCGGTTTTCCGTGTCGTCTGTTGTTTGCTTCGATTTGACGTTAGAATCGTCCTCCGAGTCCTCTTCAATGGAAGTATGTTACCAGCTGCCGGTGCTGCCCCTGGACCGGCCGGTTCCGAAGCACGTCCTCGGCCGGCGCGGCGCGATCTGCCTCACCTCCAGTCCGGTTCTGTTCGGTGGACCAGCCCCGCGCCAGCTCTCCAAGGTATGTGAGCTCATCTGGGGACCCCGTGCCAGGCGGTGCGAAGGCCCACAACCCTGCAGACGTTTAAAGACAGTGATGGGCCTCTCTCTCCATCCAGAGACCCCACTCGGCTTCCTCATGTAGAGTCAGCTGACTCGTTTCACTACTGGGTAACTGGGCGTCTATTAGGAAAGTAATGTGTAAGTTTGGTGCCTATGGTCCACATATGGGACAGTTTATTGTTTTGACAACAGTTTCCATGAAAGATCTTTACAGGAATAATCTGTGGTTTTGTACCTTAGAGTAGCTGTATGTATGTGCTGATGTTTTACTTACAGCTGTGTAGTGTTCTGTGTAGTGTTTCTTCTTCTAAGGATGGCTTTGACTGTGAATCAAGTGTGTTTGAAGCTGTGCAACACTGTGGCCCCCAGGAGCTGATGTGGGATCTGTGCTGAAATATTTAATAGTGGGTTTAGAACAACAGAGTGCTACAGGCGGTCAGACACACTGTAAATGAGTATATAAGACATTCATTTGCTTAGTAACATTTTATATATTTGGTTACAGTTTCTCCAGTAAGTTACACTTCAGTGTATAAGAAATTTTACTGTATCTGTACTGCACTGTATCCCCCCCATGTTTCTCATGTGCATGTTGCTTCCAGGACCCTCAGCTTTGCTACGTTATGTAGCATGATGTGTAAAAAGAGACAAGGAAACACCACAAATATTTCTTGCCCACTTGTAGTAGGTGATGTTTGATCGTTCATGCATACTGGCCCATAGAGACCAAAAATGTTTTCTCAACAGCATAGTACTATCAATCATATCATTAACATTATATTTGTACAAAGAATGTCTTGTTTTGCAACTTTATGTACAACAACATGGTAAGATGAAGGCACCACACATCTTGGTAATATCCACTAGCTTATTTGTTTTTGCTTCCCGGTAAATAGTTAACAATCGTGCATTTGAGCATCCAGGGGGTCCTCGAGTTACGACAATCTCGACATATGACGTTTCAAGTCTGAACACAATGCCCATTCCCACTCCCACTCAACTTACACCACTAGCCTTGTTCTTACGGACTACGTGGGTGAACTAGTTTGGTGGCGCGGTGGAAGAATATGCGGTAACGAGGCGTATGAGTGAAGTTTTCCTTTTCCTTTTTCTGTGGCTTAATTGTGTTTTTATGATGTTACAACTGTGTTAGGATGAGTAAGTGACTTAGGCTAGGGTGTATTTCAACTTACACCAATATTTGGGTTACATCACTGTCGATGAAATGGATCTGTGGCATAACTTGAGGACCCACTATATATTGTGTCTTGAATATACCATCACTATTATATTATTATGGTTACCTGTTCTTATGCTGCCCAGATTGGCTGTTTTAATGTAAAACTACAGAATGAAACACAAAGTTAATTGAAACACAAAACACGGTGAGAATATCCTAACTTAAAATGCATTAAAACATATATTTAAAATGAGCTAATTACGGTAAAATACAGCATTTTAACTGTTGATAAGATGTTTGACCTATATCCCCAGAATGCAGTACAAATTCAGCATGTATTAAACATGTTGTTTTTAAGGAATACAATAGATTATTGCTGTTAATAGTTTTGCTTATAGTGCGGTATATGAGCTCAACACCCCATTACAGTAATCATCTTGGAGGCGAACACACACACACACACACACACACACGGGCTGATGTATCAGTGTTGAGGGGAAGTTAAAAGCAGGAAGTCCAGATCGTTATTCTCCGTTATTCTCAGAGTGTCTCTCAGAAGCCATGGTTGTATTGTACTCTTCACTCTTCCTATGACAGATTAGAATGAGCTCTCAGCACTTGTTTGATATGTAATATTGACACATGGCACAGCCTGAGACATGGCATTTCCCGGGGTCTTTGGTTGAGATAGTTCACTACGTTTTTACCTATTTTTTTAAACTAGGCACACACAGACCCTCTAGTAAACATCCATGCACACCAACACGCACACAAACACACACATGCACAAACTCTCGCTGAAGATTAAAAAGCCCTTTCAGCTTATCTTCAAATGAAATGTAAATCAGACAGCCATCCCCTCTGCAGGAGGAGCAGAGAGACAAGTGGAACTATCGTTAACTGATACATGAATACACGCACAGTCCACACTTTAAAAACAAATTGATACACAAACCATAACTCACACTTCTCTTGCACAAATTGGCAAAACATCTTACCCTGTAAATTGCTTCCACTTTTTTTGCTAAGTGTATCAGCTGAAACAAGTGAACATGAAAACCTATTATTCATAAACTTAATGTTCAGTAAGTTGGTGACTAGTATCAGACTTTATTTTTTTGTGTGTTTTGGCCAATAGTATGTGGACACCAGGCTATCACACCTATATAAGCTTGGTATCCCAGTCTACAAAGATGGGTATTAATTAATGCTGGGCAATGACTAAAAATCTTAATAGAATGGTTTGCTAGGATTAATCACATTGTTACGCGCAAAATTAAATCATTAATTCAAAAGTAGTGTATTGTGCACTTTCATTTTTAAAGTACTGCTATATGAACAAAAATGCAGTAACATTTAGTTTGCAAACACTTTAAACAAATAAGGAGTTTTAACAGCAGTTTTCTCTTTAACACAGTTACACAGCTGCAGTTAAAATATTTCTTGTAAATCTCAACTTAAACATGAATGTGATCAAATCAAATATAAAAGCAAAGCTATTTGCCACTGCAGAGCATTTAGGATTCATCTAGTTTGTTATACGTCCAGGGCATGGGGGGGCGGAACCATTATACCAGCCGCAAAGGGGGAGCGACTCCATATGAAAGTCTGTGTATCTGAAGGCAGTGTCATTAAAGTCTTTGTTGGTGTAATGGTCAAAAAAATGGACAAAAGTAATGGGACGCCTGGCCCCCGCAAAAACCAGCCGAGGCGTAGAGCTGCGCGCTGCGCGCACCCATGAGCTCAAACAAGCAAAGACCATTAAAAATAAAAGGATTTAGAAAATAATAAAAAATAATGCGATAAAAACATGTCAACGTGCCCAGCCCTAATAATAATAATATAATTTTAAAATAGTATAATTTCTTTCTTTTGAGCTATGACAGCCATCATTATTCTAGGCAGGCTTTAAACAGGCAGGCTTTGAAAATTGTCTAATGGGATTTATGTCAAAGCAGCATTTCTGAGATCTGGCACTGATGCTGAAAGGGAAGGCTTTGCTCACAATGTTTTAATTCATTCTAAAGGTGTTCAGTTGAGTTGAGGTCAGGACTCTGAAGTTCATCCACTCCAGGTTCCTCAAACCATGTGCCTTACTTTGATGGACCTCAATTTGTGCTTAGCAGCACAGTCTATTGCCACAAAAAACAGTTAGGTAGTTTTTCTTCTTGAACACACTCACTAAACCTGGCAGTTAACAGGTGAGAGTGTCTGAGCTGGGAAATCACCAAACTGTGCTGAACACCAGCCCTCCAGGACCAGAGTTAGGCACTGTAACATTAACATTACTCTTCACTGGAACAATGCCAAGCTGAAAAACAGCCCCAGAGCATTATTCCACCTACACCCAATTTTACTTTTGGCACTACATATTGTGACAGGTAGCTTTCTGGCATCTGCCAAACACAGATTTGTCCATAGAACTGAGACATGATTCAGAGAAGACTTTTCCACTAGGCATGTAACGATTACCCAGCCCTAGTGATTCTTGATGAATCAGCTTTGCATTTTGAAGCTACAAAATAAACAAATACATAAATAAGATTAAAGGAAAACCACGCTAACATTATTTTACTAGTGCACCCATGTTTGTAATCATAAATGTCATATATAGGAAGAAAAATGGAAGGTCTGCTACTATATATTGCATGTACAGTAAACCCTCGCTTACTGCAGGGGTTACGTTCCAAGAGCACCCGCATATAATGAAAAACCGTGATGTTGTGATGCGTTAAAAAAAATGCCTAAAATGCCTATTTTTATAGTATAAACTAGGGATGGGCCCGATCCCATTAAATACAGAAGTGGTAAAATACTTACTGCTCATGTCGTGTCTCCGAATTCACGTAATTTAAAATGTAGGCCTATTAGTTTTGCACTTTTTTTTTTTTTACACAGTTGTTGCTGCTAAAATAGACATAATACTTGAACTATTTAGATGATTCTCTCAGACCACAACGAGGCTGAAGGTGGGCATCTCGTAACTCGGCCGGTCCACCTTAAATACAGAAGTGGTGAGATTACACTACCCTGTCGTGTCTCCGAATTCACATTATTTTATATGTATTAGTTTTGTACTTTATTTTCTACACAGTTGTTGCTGCTAGAATGGACATAATGCTTGAACTATTTACATAATTCAGCCAAGGTTGTTGTGTTTTTGATATTTACAAAATTTTACAGCTGTTGCTGCTACCTTTTTCTGAAGTGTAACACAAATTACTTTGTAATGCCTCTCAATTCAGTGTGGTTGTGTATATTTTTTGCTCTTCTAATAAGTGGTTAGTAGTTTATTTATTCTGTGATGTAACCTTACTAACAAACAG
>JBBIGA010050053.1:0-12926 GCA_037576975.1 Alestes dentex
GGGCCTCTTTCAGCATAGCCAGTGTGCAGTGGCAGAGTAATAACAGAGAGTAGCCCGGGATCCGCAAAATCAAGTCAGTGTACAGGGAGCGACATAAGTGGGACGCCTGTACGCATCTGCCGTATGTGGTACACAAATGCACGGCGGTTTTCAGTATCACAGCGCAAATGCGTACCTAATTTGAGTAACTTCACACTGCGTGCCCCGCCCCGCCCCTCGACTTTACGGCCCGAGACACCGACAAGAATTTTTTTTATTTTGTTGCGTACCAACTGATTCATGTAGGTACTCATTAGAGTACTAGAGCAAAAAAAAAATACGTCAACCCTTGTCAATGTATCATTGCGCCACACCGATCTTCGGCGGGCCGGATTAAAAAGACCATAGTGGCCCGCGGGCCGTAGTTTGCCCACCCCTGCTTTAAACTTTAATGCAACAAATGCAGGGAACATGCATTTATGAAAGCTGGTGCTTCACCGTGAACAGTATAGTCTGCCCTTTGTAAACATGTCCCCTTCATTCCGTACAGGTGTGTGTCTCGTGCTCTCCGGTACGGGAGGTGGTCCGACTGTTTGATGTGACGGAGCGCACGGCGCTGCACAGGCATGGGACGGGCCGGAGGTGCGCGCGATGCGGAGGCGAGCTGAGGGACACTATTGTACATTTTGGTGAGAGGGGCACCCTGGAGCAGCCCCTGAACTGGAGAGGTGCTGCTGAAGCTGCACAACAGACTGACCTCATCCTGTGCCTGGGCTCCAGTCTGAAGGTGAGAGAGAATTTCACGTCCGTTTTTTCTGTTCGGTCCTTTTGCAATGATTCTGATTTTGAATGTGGTTCTGTGGCAGGTACTGAAGAAGTACGCGTGCTTGTGGTGCATGAAAAAGCCAGCAGCTAAAAGACCAAAGCTATACATTGTCAACCTACAGGTAAAGCCTTCACTATCTATCTATCTATCTATCTATCTATCTATATATACTATCCTGTTGTTGAGGCATATTTATTTCTTTTTTTTTAGTGGACACCAAAAGATGATTTGGCCACTCTGAAAATTCACGGAAAATGTGATGAGGTGATGCGTCTTTTGATGGAAGAGTTGGGAATTGAAATCCCAACCTACAACAGGTAAGGAATCCCTCTTTGATGTCTTCTTGCTGATCTTTACACTTTGTTTCATATTATTCACTATTATTAGCACTGTTCATTCTTTTGACATTTTTAGTGACATATTGAAATTTACCCAATTAAATTTATTGACATATTGAAATTTCAGTTAAAATCATAATCAGAAAGTTCCTTTCTGTTTAAACATCCTCTTCATCTGCCCTCAGCTCCTCTCCCTCCACCTCCCACTTCTGTTAATGAAATTCATGAAGCCAAAGAGACCATAGTGTATCACTGCTAAGCCTTTTACACTTATTGTAAGCATCATATAAACATGCACAAAATCTGCTGTGATAGTTTTCATGTCTGAAAACAGCTTTAGACAAACCTTTTGCTCTGTAAGTAGTGACACACATCTTTTGACATGGTCCTTCAATTTCAGAATGTATCAATGTTTTAAAATGAATTATAACTGTGTAGTGTTTTGATATTACATTGTCTCACCATTCCTAAAATAAATTGGTGGAAAATTCCCAGCCCTGTCCAGGATTGACGATCTAATAACCAGCTGACTCCCATCTTCAGTGAAGGGAGGTGGGTCCGGTGGGGTCAGAGTAACACTCCGCTAACTGTAATCGTTTAGTGTCTAGACAGCGGCTTTAATGGGTGGTTCTCAGTCCTGGAGAGCACATTTGCCTCATTTTACCACAACACCAGAGTTTACTCCTGTTATTTACAACTAACCACTGTTTCTGTTCAAAAACAGAGCAGATGACCCCATCTTCAGCTTAGCAACACCCCTCAGGCCAGATGAGAATGACAGCCATACTCGTAAGACCTTAGTACCTCCTGCTGCGTTGGCGGACTCAGTTCCGAACTCGAGGAGTGAAGTTGAGGAGAACGTGGTAAATGGTGGGTGGTTTGGCCGAGGCTACAACAAAGCAAGGAGGAAAAGGAAAGCGACATAGCCACCTGCACCCAGGATTATCTTAAAGGAACATTCACCCAGAAATCTGTGATTCTTACTCATCATCTCGTTGTATTTGACAGCATAACACCCTCTGAGGCGTCTTCACTGGTAGAAATCACATTTGTTAATGAATTATGAATGAATTCCTGTTACAGGAGTAAATCATGGGTTCAGGACAGTATGAGTGGTCATTATTTCCAGTATTAGATGTCTGCACCTCACTTTTATCCTCTCAGGTAATGAACCCAAGCAATACATGCCAGTTTTTCAAAGCTGTCGTCTTGAAACATGTAGACTTGGTTATGCTATTGAGATTAACCAAGGAAAGGGAAAATCCAGTGATTTTTTTTTTTTTTTGTTCAAAATTTCTGCATAATGTATTCATTATGGTGAAAACAAGTCGGAGTGGTTGAATCTGAAATGCTCAGGTGTGATCACAGTGCTGGTGTGAGGAACCTGGTGTTCGAAGAATGTAATACCTCTAATATAGGCTGTATATAGGAGAGGAATGTGCAAGGTGTTATGGTAAAATTGTAACTAAAATGTAATTTTATAGAATTATACTACTATCAGTGTTACACAGCAAACTGTATACACCTCAGTGATCGATAGTTGCAGAAAATTGGAAAAATAATTGAAATTTCACTTTAAAAATAGACTGATCTCCTAATCTTATGACAAGATTTCCAGAAAACTTGACATGTTAAATTATTTTTGCATATAATCAGTGTTGGAAAAGCTACCCCAAAAATGAAGTGGAAAAACTAGCTTGGTTGTTTCATACTGTTACAAGTATTATTTCCACTCCAAATACTTTTGAGGTATTTTATGAAAAATATACAGGTTCTACTGAAAAGATTGCTCTTTTGCTGTGGAGGGAATAAAAAGATAAAGACAGAGCAACTTTACTGTTAGTAGCTAAGTTGGTTTTAACTTGGAGACTCTGACACTGTTTATAATACTGGTGTTTACATGAGCTCAGTTCGTAGGACTGATGAGCATGATGTATTACAGACCACACTGTGGACGAATTTTACTGATCCTCAAATAAATTGTTAAAAATAACATTCACTTCAGCATAAGATTATTTGATTGCTGTCCAAAATGATTTTACCCAGAAAGGGTCCACTGATGGACATTTAAAAAGTAAGTTATTTTGATCATAGTGTCTGAAATGTATTGTAACACAGGAGCTTTTTACAGCTGTATGTTGCACCATTTTTTTTTTGTTGGGTTATTGTAAATGTTTACATTGACATTTTGTCTTGAATTTCTGTATGTAAAACCACTATGATGCTTAAATGTTCCTCTTACTTTCTAACTATGAGTAAAAATGAATTTTTGAAACCTTTTATAGTCTCCATTTTACTTGAATGTATGTGATTTTATATCATATGTGAATTGATGTGTCTAGTATCTGATTTAAGTACTTGCATTAAGCAAATGACATTTGCAACAACTCAGCATCATTTTTGGTTCTGCAGAGAAGAAAACAAAGCAGTTCATACTAATTATGAATTTGTGGTATTTTAAGAATGCACGTTTTATATGATCAAGCAACTAAAACCATTAATACAGTTTCCAAAACACATGGATTTTCTGTGGATATTTTTTTTAATGACATTGGTCCCTTCATCGAGATTCCTTTTCTTCAGGTACTTAATTAATTGGGTAAACCTCCTGATTAGAGTTTTTCAAGCTCCCATGAAAAACACAACTGAGTAAGCTTTTCGGGGGTTGAAGTGTGTGTGAAAGTGCAGGGAAACACTAGAATATACAGGACAGGACTCCAGGACTGAGTTTGGGAAACATTCCTACAATTTATGAGGCCAGTTAGTTGTTTGTGGGTGTGTCCTTAGCAATAGCCCTGCCCCTTCACATCCACTTCACTCTGATTGGATGAATCCAGACGCCTTGTTTCAGGTACTAACAGTGGTTTCCATGTAAGATGGTGGATGAGAGACTCTTAGAAGAGTTTGAGTGGCACATTGGTGGAACGGTTTTAAACCGATACACTGTTCTGAATGTTAGTTTTTCAGTACTCTAATGAGATCAGTATTTACCACTATTACTACTGAAATGACGTACTCAGTCAGCTTTCATCAGTCTCTGTACTGTATCGATGAGCTCTGGGAAGTGTGTGTTCTGGAAATGTCCACGGTCCGTGTATTTGCGAAGGTCTGCTTTCAGTCCGTCAGCCACTTCCTGCTGCTCCTCCCATGGTAGGAAAGGGTCGTCTGTTGATCCAAACTGAATGATGTGCTTCACGTTTGCGCTGATCTTCTCCCACTCCCACGGCCGGCTGAAATACCCTGAGCCACAGCAGGTCAGACGAAGGTTAGAAGGTAAAAAAAAAATAAATAAAAAAAACCCTGAAAATCCACACACATACACACTCGGATGCAAATAACGTGTCCTGCAGATCAAACAAGATGCTTTTAAACAAAGACCCAGAATTAACTACAAACAAACTGAAAATTTAAATGAATCTATAAAGTAGAGCAACACAGCTCAGTTACCCAGCAGGCACCAATCCATGGAACCAAAGGTTTCTAGCCCTGCATCTGGAGGAACCCTGTCCTGCACATGTTCCTACTTCTCCACCCACTGAAGTTCAGGTGAGGCTTCCTAATTGGTTGAGGAGTTGGATCAGGTGTGTTAGTTGTGAGTTATGAGTACAAACACTAAACTGTGCAAGACAGAGGGTCCTCCAGAACCAGAGCCTGAACCCCCTAGACAAGAATGTAATACAGTAATGTTCACAGTAAAAAGTCTTTTACAGTAAAAGTCGTTTTTAGCCAAGGATAAAACTTAACTATTATATCGACTAAATGTAGTTTGGCAAGAATTGGATGAAAATTTTGCATTGTTATGCAGCATCTATCTAATGATAGCAATAATAAGCTTTCAGGCTAAGATTCAGAATTATACTTCACTACAAAAAAAAAAAAAAGCACTAAATGTTTTGTGACTCACCGCTCGCCCTCTCGTTCTCATCTCCCAGGTCTGAGGTGTAGGCGCCCACTAGGATGATGCCAAATACCTTGTGAGTCTCAGCATATCTGGTTTCCAGAGAATGGGGAAAGGAAGAAATAAGATGTCAAGTCAGGTCAAGTAGGTTTATTGTCATTTCAGCCATATACACAGTACACTGGAAGCAGAAAGGAATGTGTGCATGTGGAAGTAAATGTAAAATTGTTACTGGTCTACATCAGTAGGAGTGACAGAGTCAGAGTTGCACTACATTTCTGCTGGCCCATCAGGGTGCTTCCGACTCACAGACTCTAAAACTGAAACATGCTACACATTGCAAGTGCAACGCCTTTAAATATACTGAAGGGCCCATTTCACTGAGGTGTGTGACGTTTCATATATTCATACCATCCAAACAGTCCATGTATGGAAAAGAAGCTGCAATATAAAACCCACACATATCCTTAGTCAGCCTACAGCATTCTTTTGAATGAGCTGACAATTAACAGAGTTCATTTACATACATCAGTCTAAACTGCACAGTAACAAACATCTGTTTTGCAGTGATCAATATTGCAATTAAACAGAAGGTCCACTATATGGAAATATTGGGATGCCTGACAGGGACTTTAGTGCCACTGCATTTAAATACATTTAACAGACTTTAATATGGAGTTGGTCCCCCCTCTGCAGCTATAACAGCTTCCACTCTTCTTGGAAGGCTTTCCACAAGATTTGAGTGTTTCTAAATTTGTGCCCATTCATTCTGTAGAGCATTTATAAGCTCAGGCACTGATGTTGAATGAGAAGGCCCGGTTCACAATCTTAGTTCTCTGGAATAGAAAAGGTTCTTCCCCAAACTGTGTCCACAAAGTTGGAAGCATTGCGTCTTGATAAGCTGAAGCATTAAGATCGTCCTTCACTGGAAGTAAGGGGCCTAGCCCAAACCCTGAAAAACAACTCTTGTCCATATAGTGTTTACTGAACTGCACTTTTATATTCTTCAGTTTGGAGAATTATTAGACTGGTTATTAGACTGGTTGGGTGGGGTTGGAAGCTTCCTCTGTTTACAACTTCATGAACAAAAGGACTGGGTCTTTTCATCGTACCTCATAGCAGCAACGGCTCCAGAGCTGTGGCCGATGATCACAGTCTCTTCATCACACTGCAGATCTTTCTCCATGAACGGCAGCCATATGCTCTCCCTGGCAGTCACTATAAAATAGGTCCCAAAGCAGAATCGAGTTAAAAAAAAACAACAACAACAAAAGCAGTACGTCCAAAAATTACAAAAGGTGTCACCCATCCTACCTGGGTCTGGCATGTTCTTCAACTGGCCAGACAAACCTGGAATCTGTAAACAAGAGCAACACAGCTCACTTACACAGTAGGTACCAATACATGGTTCCCATCCACAGGTTCTCAGGCCTGCATCTGGAGGAACCTGCACATTCAGAGCAGGATTTTCCTGCTTCATTACATTTTCTGTTCAACAGATCAGCATCACCAGCTGCATATAAATTAATCCCAAAATTTTAACTCAAAGTCCTACCAGTTGTTAAATAAGGAGTTTCTACTTATGGTAATAATCCTGTTGTTCCAAAGTAAGCACTTACGTGGTAAAAAAAATGTAAGGGTTCCCCAAAAATGTATGGTTAAAAATACAGTATAGGGATATTTTAGACACTTCAAAATCACATTTAAGCATAAAGTCAATCTGTGATTAAACTCAGTGACTTGATTCTGATTCTGACACAAAACTGGCGTGAATGTGAGCAAAACAGACTGAGCAGATGAGCCAGAGCCTCCTCCTCGTCCACTTTAGTTGCACCAGTTTAGGTTTTCTCTAGTTGACCGTGTCAGTCCTGTAAACAGGCCTTTCTCCTACCTTCTCGACCTGCTTGTGGACCCATCCGTACCAGTTACAATTCTTCACGTCCCCCGCGCCGTTACCAGGAACGATCACCACCTTCCGGACCACCATTCCGGAACACCAGCACCTCCACACACCCCGGGACCAGCCTTAAACACACACCCCCAGTCAGATCAGCCTTTACACGCACACACCGCCCGGGTCCCTCTGCTGGCCTGGTGGAGTCAAAACTAACGACGAAGAATCAACACTTCTCTTGAGGCCTTAGTGTTTTAAATTCCTCCACAGAGGGGTACAGAATAGGCTTTGGCTCTCAGCATAGTAGTAACAACAACAATGATCATCATCATCATAATCATGTTGTATTGTATTATTATTATTATCATAATCACCATCATCACCATCATTATAATAATAATAATAATAATTATTATTATTATTATTAATAATTATTATTATTAATTATTATTAATAATAATTATTATTGTTATTATTAATTATTATTATTATTAATATTCAAGTCAAGTCAAGTAGGTTTTATTGTCATTTCGACCATATACACACAGTACACAGTGAAACAAAACAGTGTTCCTTCAGGACCATGGTGCAACACAAGAACAGAAATAGAATGCAACAAGACCACAAGTGTAGACACTACAAAAAGCAAGAAAAAACAACAAGGAAACAATACAACTGGACAAGGCAACATTTAGTGCAATCGACTACAGTCTGGATGAATACAGTATTTTTGACAAGTACTCTAGTCCAGAGATGTTCACAAGTTATTTTTACCAAGTCCAAGTCAAGTCTCAAGTCCCTAGTCCCAAGTCCAAGTCAAGTCTCAAGTCCCTAGTCCCAAGTCCAAGTCTATGGGGTGCCATTTGTAAAAACAGCTTAACAATGTGTCATTTTTTCATCATTTAGTGCAATTTTCACACATTTAGAGCTAAATGTGTTTTTTAAAAAAACCTAAATGTTGTGCTCTAAATCTAAATGTTGGACTTTTTATGTGCAATTTCTTATTTTCAAGTGCAATAGTCTTACCGTGTGTAATATCATGTACAGTTTTCTTATTGGGTGCTACTTCATTTCATTATGTGCAATAACCTTTGATCTCTACTATATGCAGTAACATCGATAGATAGATAGATAGATAGATAGACAGACAGATAGCTAGAGGGATGGATGGATAGATGGATGGATAGGGAGAGAGATTGAGAGAGAAAGAGAGAGCTTTGTCTTTTCAGTTTCTGCCTATTATTTATTATTTACCGCCAATAAGTTTTTCCCTTTTCAACTTCTTCACACACAAGTGCTTCGAAGCTTCCTTACATCACTTTGGCTTTTTAAAAAATCCTTAACAAACTGTCCCAGTGCGAAAAGGCTGCCACATTAGTTTATAATACATTAACCATATAGATGTGTGTGTGTGTGTGTGTGTGTGTGTGTGTGTGTGTGTGTATGCATATATATATTTGTGTGTACATAAGCATTTATACACGCATGCACCACTGTGTTCCGGAGTGAATTTAAGTGTGAAGCACCTGCCCTCAGTAATTCTCTCATGCTGGCTGCATATTTTTGAGTAAAATGCGCTTTGAGCTGTGAGTTTACTGAAGCCTAGGGTCTTTGAGAAGGTTTAGTCTGCCACGTGGGGTCCTGATGAAAGAGCAGCTCAGATCATGTGATCAGGAGCTCCCGGGTCAGGTGAGCAGGAAGCTGTGGAGAGTAAACAAAACTGCTGCCTCGCCTCTGAGAGAGAAACGGCTGTTCTCAGGTCTGTGTCGTGTCCTCGCTGTGCCCTGATCACTGCTGACCTGTACAGGTCGAGACCTGAGTGTTTTCGAGCTGCAGGGAGTCCTGATCTCAGCAGAATGCAGCATAAAGAGCTCCGCGTGTAAACAGAGCAGCGTCCGGATCACTCATCGCTCGGTACAGGCAAGTCTCCAGTGCTCCATCACATCCTACCTGCAGCTCAGAGTCACGTTCAATTCATCCACTCATGTCCAACAACAGTATCGATCTTATTGATACTACTACCACCACTACTACTACTACTATTATTATTATTATTATTATTATTATTATTAATATTATTATTAATATTATTTTAATTAGATATATGCTGTATTAGTAACACGAATTCATTCTTTATGGTTTGATGAGTTTGAAAAAAAAAATCTCATCTGAAGGTTCTCAGTACAGCTAAAGGATCTGAGGCCTAAAGAAACTACACTTTCAGCTGTGGAGATGAATGGGTTAATGGTCTTATACAAAAGGGATGGTCTTCTGGCAGGAGGCAGCAGGTATTAAAGGGTGAGAACTCTTTTAGAAATGAAACCAGCTAAGAGTAAGAACCAAACTGCAATGCCAATACCCTGTAAATAATAGGAAAGTGCTCTGGAAGGCAAGAAATTTGATCTGCTGGGAGATCAATTTTCTTGTAATCGAATGATTTGTTTGGATTTGTTTTTTCTTTTAAATGCTTTAAACTAGACACTGTATCTTCAGTCCCAGTCGATGAAACATACGTGGAGAGTTTATTATGTATGTCTTATTGTATATAGACTAAACATTTTGCTTTTATTTCCATAGTCTTTAGCAAGATGACGTGCGCCCTGAGGCTCCTTGTGGCTGTTTTCGTGGCTCATGTCGTGTCCTGGAGCAGCTCGGCGCAAGACCTCAACCCAGATGTAGTCAAAGCAGCCAACTTTGCCATCGACGGCCATAATCGCAAGAGCAACTGCGCCTACGCTTATAAAGTAGTGGACATCCTGTCACAGACTACAGAGGTAAGAGACTTAATGCTGTCTGGTGACTCATAATGAGACTCAGATCAAACCTTCAGCCTTTTTCAATAGTGGTAGAATTCATTTAGGATATTTGTTGAGATGTGTTAATATTAAAGTAAAGTGGCCCTAATAGTCACACGTGAACACACCACAGCACACGGTGTGAACAGTGTGAAATTCTCTCTCTGCATTTAACCCATTCACCAAGTGAAGCAGTGGGAGCAGGGTGTGGGGACAGTACCTTGCTCAACTGTCAGTCCTGGGACAACAATAATGCATTTTATTTATAGGCACCTTTCAAGGTACTCAAGGATACCTTACAACACATAGTAAAATCAAACATACAGTAGTGTTGACAGTGCTTGCTCGTTGTCTCTGTGTCTAATCCTTTAATTTTATATGTACCGAATACACTCCTGTCTTCTGCCATCAGTGTGGTTTTGAAGGCTGATTTGCATTTACTTGCAACGTTTATTCTGCTTTTTACCATATCATATTCATACATTAGTATTGAATGGGTTGAAATGAGTGTTTTCAACCGTATAACACCTTTTGGTGGAAACGTCACATGTCACAGAGTGGCTAGGCCCACCCTTAGGGACAGGGTGTGGAGCTCAGAGATCTGGGACAGGCTTGGAGTAAAGCCGCTGCTCCTTTGTGATGAAAGGAGCCTGTTGTTGTGGATTGGGCATCTACTCAGAACGCCTCCTGGGTGTTCTTGGCACGACCAACTGGGAGGAGACCACAGGGCAGACCCATGACACACTGGGAGGAATATGCATCTTAGCTGGCCTAGGAACGCCTTGAGATCCACCAGGAGGAGGTGGACGAGGCTGGAGAAAGGAATGCCTGGGCTGCACTGTCTGCTACCACAGCAGCCGTGTCCTGGATAAGCAGAAGAAAATGAAGGAATTAATGATTAAGTTAATGAATGATGAAGGAATTTACATGTAACATGTTTCCAATATGTTGCAAGACACTAGGAAGCTATAAATAAAAAGACACTGAGAAATAAGGATTCATTAAATTGAGGGTGAAGATCAAATCTTAAATCAGTTCATTGTAAGGTAAACAGTAAATTAATATCTATAAAAATAATATCTATTCTCATTTTCTATTTCTATTTAATATCTAGTTCCAGTATTATTCTACTGTTTACCTATGTTTACGGGTACAGTTACAACAGATACAGTTAAAGAAAGCATAATTTTAGTTTATTATTCTCAGTTCTTGAAAATTGTGCAAAAATGTAAACGCACACCCTGATATGATAGAACAGCAAGGAAAGTATAACAGACTATTCATGAGGGATTCTCGAACCCAAGGTCGCGTTATAGCAGCTATATTTTGCAATGAAAGAAACTCTACAGAGGAACACACTATAAAACACAATGCATCAAATACATAAACATTGCATAAGGGCAGTAACAAATAAGAAGTAACAATAATGATCTTACATGGACACATCACTGAGTTCATGGAATGTGTGCAGATTATTTTATTCAATTAATTTATCATTCAGACTGTCTTGACAGATAAAAAAGAGTAGACCAAGCTTACTGGTGCAGCAAGACTGACATATGGAATGAAAGTACTCATTTAAAGCATGAGTCTAACAAATAACTACGTAATGAGTCATTTATGATGCATGCTTATTATGAATTTATACATAATAAAACAATGTTTAATATTGTGTACCTCTCTCAGCTCTACCCTCCGACCAGGGTAAAGTACTCCATCAAAGTGCGAGTGGCTGAGACGAATTGCAGAAACAATGGAAAAGAAAACCTGGAAGACTGCAGTCTGATGGCTAATGGGCAGGTAAGAGACCACATTACCTGTCTGGTATTCTGTGGATGCTTTGGGACGTCAGTGTATATTATATTGACATTATGTATAGTTTTAATTCACAGCAGAGGCTGTTACTGATGTGAATTGGTCCTTCAAAATGGCCCATATTATGGAAAACCAAATTTCCATCACAAACAAAACTGCTGCAATACATAAACATTATTAAAATTTCACACTATAGCATCCACTTCCCAGTCCATGCATGAATGTTAAGCTGTAAAACCAGTCAGTTTTTAATTTGTTGTGTTTGTGATGTCAAGACAACCATGCATTTACACATTGCTACTTATTCAATGCACCACAGTTTATCCCTGCCCATGTTTCACTCTGGGCTGCTTTGTGTACAGTGCAGAGCGATCTATCAGCATAGAGCTCATGTATATATCAGTCTTAAAGGCACAGTAACAAACAGCACCATGATGAACTATAAGGCATAATAAGAGAAGGACTATGTTAAAATAAAATTGTGGCTAATTTTTCCGTATGGAAACCTTAGTAGGATATGGGCCCTTTAAATGAATCACACAGTAGAAGCAGAAGCCCAAGTGTTTGTATTTATGTAAATAAACAATTACTAAAGGGAAGTAATATATAACTGGTGTTTATTGTAGATAATAATTAATTAATATCTTCTTCTTTTTTTTTTTCAGACCATGATCTGCAACTTTGTGGTGCTGGCAGTTCCTGGAGAGAACAAGGAGCCCAACAGCCTTCTGTCAGACCACTGTGCTGAATGAAAATGAAAATAGCATCAGTCATCACTTCCAGTTTATTCATCGTCCTTTGAAAACACTACAAAACCCTACAAATCTTACAACCCCTATTTTAAGAACCGATATTACACTGAAAGAGAAAATCTCAAATGAGCATGTTGTTACTTCTGTGTTAATTGTATTTAGCTAACTCTTATTGTAAGCCTGGTATCTTCATTTGTCGTCTGTTTATTATTAATTTTAAAAATAAATAAAAATACTATTATTTATTTTTGATTTCCATGTTGGGCAGCCACAGCCCATTGTTGTTGCAATATTGCAGTAAACAAATAAAAAAACAAAATGTATGTATGTTTTTTTGTGCATTTTGGCCAGTCAATATACATACTTGGTATGAATGTGTGAGCAGAAGAGAGACAGGTGCGGACGTTTTTAGGTTTGGGAAGCATCTACTAATACGGCGACATAATAGAAATGTATCAGGACACGTATCAAAAGTTTAGTTTAAGATTATATGCCAGCATTGCAATAATTAATACATTATTATACAATGAGAACAATAATACAGTGTGAGGGTATATAGATATAAAAAAATAATTATATATATATATATATATATATATATATATATATATATATATGTGTGTGTGTGT
>JBBIGA010050084.1:0-12925 GCA_037576975.1 Alestes dentex
GCAAACTCCTCCTTCAGGATAACTCCTACTCCATTTCTCTTTCCATCTACACCATGGTAGAACAACTTAAACCCTTCCCACTTGTCCCACTTGTCGGACTGATAAAGGTTTATCTTATATTATCTTATCTTAACCTTATCCCCAACCCTAGACCTACCCCTATGTTATTTCTTGCCCTAACCCTAACCCTAACCCTATCCCTAACCCTAGTGACACAGCATCTGGGAAGCTGCGGGGCTAGTACCTTGCTCAAGGGTACCTCAGAGGTGCAATCCTGGGATTCAACCCCACAACCTTCTGATCACAGGGGCAGATCATTAACAACCTGGTCACCAGTACATAAGTAAAATTGACATAGTGATATATCACTTGGTAAGACTATCGCACATAATAATAGGAAATTGTAAATAATGATGTTTTAGCACCTGATTAAAAAAATTACACAATATTTAATGTGGTAGACTACTGCACATAATAATAAGATAATAACGTATTTAATGACAATGATTTAACCCAATAAGAAATAAAATAGCATCAGATTATTGCAAAGATTATTGTGTGGATGTGTGACAGAGGGAGGAGTTACAGAGTCTGATGGCAATAAGGAGGACTGATTTTCTGTGGTGTTCAGTGGAGCTCTTTATGCTGGCCTATGGCTAAAAGTACTTTTCAGTACTGTAGAGTGGATGATCAAGGTTCAAGGTTACTTTATTGACATCAGCAGCTGTGTACAGGTACATAATGTGATGGGACAATGTTTCTCCATGGACCAGGTGCAGCATACAGACATCAGAGTAAAAGTTATGACAGAAACAACACAGACAACACAATAAATACACATCACATACAATGCAACAGCAATGTCATGTAACAGCACAAAGTGGACACCTTGAAAACCACTGAGCCCGCTTTCTTGATCAGTTCGTTAGACTACCACTATTTTACCATCATCAGCATATTACATATAATCCATTACATATAACCCAGAGGACAGATTCATAAAAAAAATAAAATTGCGGTATTTGTTGCATTTTAGACATCTGGTTCCTATCACCACCATTTATAACAACTATGTAAAAAAGAAAGTAAGTTTCTCTACAGCACTTTACATAGAAACTAGGGGTGTCCCGCGATAAAAAAAAAAAATCTAATTAATTAAAAGCTCTGTAATTAAGTAATTTAGATTAATCGGACACACTTTGTGCTGTAAAAGTTTTTAAAACTTTGGCACATGAGTGAATGAATAATCAACATTACAGACTTTCAATGTCTCTTTGATTTAATACCAATCAAAAATATGACCTAATACGCTAGAGAAAAAAGTGCTTCAGCAAGAACTATGTGAGAAACAAGTCCATCTGTAAGGTGCAGTTTAAGACAAAGTACAAACAAGCATGGGTGTCAGAAGCATTTTAATGTGGGGATGCGGAGCCAGGTCTAATGAGTTTTCGTGAAGCCTTCACGATGTACAGTGTAATCAAAATATGTGCTGCGATCACACTTTAGGGCTTTTTTTCGCGCTAGGACAACGCTTCACTTTTTCGTGCTAGGACAACGCTTCACTACCCATGTATTTTACTGCGCACTGCGTAACATCGCCAGTATCAGCGGTAACTGGTGACTGAGGGACAGTGGGAGAGGAATAATGAGTTGATTTTGTTTGTTTTATTTTTTCTGTAATTAATTGATCCAAATTTATATGTTAATTCAACACCCCTAATAAAACTATATATAAAGTATATTAAAAATATATAAAAATGTTGACATCTTTAAGTATGGTTTCTGCATTTGATGCGGTGACTGGGGTGAAATTCTCAGGTCAGTTTAATTAATCAGTATTACATGATTTCTTGCTGAGGATAATGTGCCAATGTTGTTCTCAAACTGGTCCTTAAGGGATTGGCATAGATGTAAAATGTAGATCGTCTAGGGGTTCCTAAGAACTATTTTGAGAGAGAACCCCTCTTCTGTACTAGTGAAAAAAAATTGGAGAAGCACAAGAGACGGAAGATAGACAAGTCTGGCTTGAAGTGGTACATTGCCTGACTTGGCACAGTGCACACCAGTTAGATTATTTGTCCACCACCTGTGTATTATGACATGTGGCATTAAAATCTCACAGGAGCAAGGCAGTTACAGTTTTCAGAGACAGATGCTCATCACCTGAGAGACAAAAGGAGTTTGGCCTCATTGTCAAGAAACTCTACCGCCAAGTATGTTGACACAAAATCTAGTGAATACAGCACACAGTCCATTAAAATGTGTAGTATATGTAGTTATAGTATTTGTAATTGTAGTTTCATTTGTGAAATGTATTTTCTTCAAAGAAATCTACAAAATGCTTAATAGCTGGAAACACTGCATAATGAAACAACTCAGAAAACCCAAATCCAGCAATTTAGATTTACTTAGAAAAATAGGCAATAAATTTACTTGAAATAGGCAATATGAGCAGAAAAAATGTAGAACAAATCTTAGCAACTTAAAAATAACAATTTCAAGGCAATGTCACAAAAGCTGGCATCTTTTAAATGTGCAAAAAGTACATATAAATAAATAAATTAATAAAAAAAAAGATACAGTGGGGGAAATGATTATTTGATCCCCTGCTGAATTTGTAAGTTTGCTGACTTACATAAAAGTTATGAATTTATTTGCATTTCTTGGAGTGAAATAAGTATTTGATGCCCAAGTAAAACATGACTTAGTATTGGGTGGAGAAGCCCTTGTTAGCAAGCACAGCAGTGACATTTCTTGTAGTTGGTCACAAGGTTAGGCACAGGAGGGATTTTGGCCCACTCCCCTTTACAGAAACTCCCTAAATCCTTTAGGTTTCTTGGCTGCTGCTGGGCAACTCGAAGCTTCAGCTCCTCCACAGATTTTCTATAGGATCGTGGTCTGGAGACTGCTTAGGCCACTCCATGACCTTAATGTGCTTCTTCTTTAGCCACTCCTTCGCTGCCTTGGCAGTATGTTTTGGGTCATTGTCATGCTGGAAGACCCACAACCTATCTTCAGTGTTCTGGCTGAGGGAAGGAGGATTTCATCCTAGATTTTAAAGTACATGTCCCCATCAATTGGCTCCTCAAAGCGGTGAAGTCATCCTGTACCCTTAGAAGAAAAACACCCCCAAGCATAATGTTTCCACCTCCATGTTTGACAGTGGGAAGGTGTTCTTCAGGTCACACTCAGCATTTCTCTTCCTCCTAACACGGCAGGTCGAGTTGATGCCAAAGAGCTCGATTTTTGTCTCATCTGACCACAGCACTTTCTCCCAAGCCTTCTCTGAATCATTTAGATGTTCACTGGCAAACTTAAGATTTTCTGTACATGTGCCTCCTTCAGCAGGAGGACCTTGTGGGCACTGCAGGATTTCAATCCATTATGATACAGTGTGTTAGCAATAGTGATCTTGAATAGTAGTGACTGTGGTCCCAACTGCCTTCAGATCATTAACAAGCTTCCATGTAGTTCTGGGCTGATCCCTCACTTTTCTCATGATCGTCCTCACCACATGAGGCAAGATACTGCATGGACCTCCAGACTGGGGGGAAATTGATGGTCATTTTATATTTCTTCCATTTCCGAATAATCACACCAACAGTTCTCACCAAGCTTCTTGCTGATAGACCATCATCCATTCCAGCCTTGTGCAGATCTACAATCTTGTCCCTGATGTCCTTTGACAGCTCTTTGGTCTTGCCCAAGGTGGTGGAGAGGTTCAAAAGGAAGAAGCTGATTCTGTGGATAGGTGTGCTTCATACACATAACGAGTTCAGATCAGGAGTGTCTGTAATTGATAGGTTGATTGTAATCTGTGTGCAACATGGACACACAGCCAGTCTGTGAGAGCCAGAAGTCTGGCTGGGTTGTAAGGGATCAAATTTCAATGACATTTCAATGACAATGACATACTTATTTCAATGACATGCAAATCAGTTTATAACTTTTATGTAACATGTTTTTTTGGTTGATATTCTGTCTCTCTCCATAAAAATGAATGTACCTCATAAATTAGAGACTGTTCATTTTTTTGTTAGCCAGCAAACTTACAAATTCAGCAGGAGATCAATAATTATTTCCCCCACTGTATATATATATATATACACCAGAAAACCTGGTACACCAGAAAACCACAAGGATTGCACATGTTGTACTCAAAATAAGGCACAGATGTATTTAGCAAACTAACCATACAACCACTTTACCACTCCCTTACCACAAAAAACAACAACAATATGCTACTGTTATGATGGAAAATAACAACTTTGTGTATTGCAATACTACTGCTTTGAATTTTTGTGTACTGTCAACTGTAAGAAGTAAAAAGGAAAAGTCTATATTTTCAGGCTACATTACATAGGTTGTATAAAAAAACCCTATAATCCACAGGCTGTATTGAACTATATTGTATAAGACTTATAACAGGCTATATTAAAAAGGCCATATTAATGGCCAATTGAAATAGGCTATGTTAAAAAGCTATATTACATAGGCCAAACTGACAGTCTAAATTACGTAGAATCAGAATCAGAAAACTGTATTGTTCCCAGATGAAATTGTTTAGGGTGCATTAACAATCTATATTACACAGGCCATATATCCAGTCTATATTACTGTACTTACAGGCTATATTACATTGGCTATGTTAAAGGGTATTTAAGGGTTTTTCACATAGGTTGTATTAACAGTCCATATTACATAGGCCGTATTAACAGGTTACATTGCATAGGCTATCTTAACAGGCTATGTTACATAGGTGGTATGAACAAACTTTATTACATAGGCCGTATGAACAACATATACGGTACCAGTCAAAAGGTTGGGATCATCAGTTGTGATGGTCGGGTTGGTACACAGTTAGTAATCCTGTTCCACTATGGTTCTATATTATGGCAAGAACCACTTAACTAAAGTTAAAAAAACAGTCCATCATTACCTTAATACAAAACATATTCTGGTTTGTTGAACTCTTTTTTTTGTTTACTGCATAATAGCATGTGTTCCTTCATCATTTTGTTTGTTTCAATATTAATGTACAATGTAGGAAATAATAAAAACAAAGAAAAAACACTGAATGAGAAGGTGTGTCCAAACTTTTGACTGGTAATGTATTACATAGGCCATATAACCAGCCCATATATTACACAGGCTGCATTTACAGACTATACTAAATAAGCTGTATTAACAATCTATACAACATAGGTCATATTAACAATATATATTACATAGGCTGTATTAATAGGGTATGTTACTTAGGCTGTGTTAACAACCTATATTACATAAGCTCTATTATAAGGTTATATCGCACAGGCTGCATTAACAACCTGTATTACTGAGGCTAGTTTTAAAGCTGTTGAAATTTTGTATGTGTAATTAGTTAGTCAGAATCTGACACATTAACTTCTTTGAAGCTATGAATAATGTAGTTGAGAAGGTACCCAGATAGGAAATGAAACATTTGTGCATGCAGTCGTCACTGCTTCTGAACCACTTTGTATGTAGAGGTGTCCTACTATTGATATGGTATTCAGTGTAGCACTCTCTCTCTTCAAACAGGAGCTCTGCAGTACTGCATCCTGCTGTATGGTTGTTGTAATCCGCTTTTTTGCACAATGTTTCTGTCCCGTTTGATGAGTTTTTAGAGTATAGACACGAACTCAAGAATGCTGCTTCAAATTTTAGGGACTACAGAATTTGGGTAAATTCTCTGGAGGGGCTGGTAGCTGCTGCAGCCCCCACGGATCCGGCTCTGGTTATATGACAGAGTGAACAACGTGTGAGACTTCAACGTTACTGATTAAACAGATTCACTTTCTCTGCATTAGAAATAATACAGACTTATAGTAATGAAGCATTGCATTATTAAGTGTATCGGTTTTAAAGCTGACCTTAGCGAGCCTGAGTTCACAGTGTGTTGTTAAGACCTGGCGAGGCGTACAGGTGTGAACTGGATTCAGAAGGTAGTCGTTTTCC
The DNA here is from genome assembly GCA_037576975.1 of Alestes dentex. Classification (NCBI taxonomy): domain Eukaryota; kingdom Metazoa; phylum Chordata; class Actinopteri; order Characiformes; family Alestidae; genus Alestes; species Alestes dentex. The sequence goes on from JBBIGA010050084.1 coordinate 5,977, forward strand.
ATCACAGTCAGCACTGTTCTTTTCACTTTGCTCATAGCAAGGACTTAGCAGGATCATTCTCCTCTCTCTCTCTCTCTCTCTCTCTCTCTCTCTCTCTCTCTCTCTCTCTCTCTTTCTCTCCATTTGGGACTGCAGCTCATGCCAGGCTATTTTCAGCCTCAGCCCATCGCCGCCGGTTCTTATAGAGGCATGGATCATGGCCAGCGCACATGCCACAGCTCCAGGGGTCTTCTCCTCCGCTGGTTGTGGGAGGCCAGGTATTGCTTATAGGGGTTTCTTCTGGCCTTTATTCATTATTGCTGGTGTTTGAAATTAATGCTTAAGTTCAGGGTTTAATACTAAAAGGTTTAGAGGAGAAAGAGGGAGAGGGCCTTCTTGACACAAAGCGTATGATGCTAGCAATAACAGAACTTAAAATGTTGGATGTACCGCATAGATATGGAAGAGATGAAAATGTCTGATTCAAGTGCCACATAACTGACATTGCTGGCATAACTGTGTCATGGTGGCTGTGAACCTTCATTGCTATGTAATGATTTTATCTTCTTTCTCTGCAAAAACTGACATCTTGGCAGATTAAAGTAGCTTAAATCTAGCCAAAACATCTAATACTGTGAGACTGACGTAAGAAAATTAGACATGTTGCTGTTAATTAGTTTTGTCAAGTGAACGAGTCCATTAGTACATTTTAGCTTATTTCAAGAAATAATGCTTGAAACGAACAAAATGAACGGCCAAAAGGAAACAACGCATTTTAACCAGATAGAACTACTCGAACTGATCCAACAACTGTCTTAAAATGAGAAATATTAAACATTAATACTAGGTTTAAGATGACCTTACTTCCCAAGATAAGGTTTTTGCAGTGTTTTCTTTTTGCTAAAACAAATATTGTAATACACGTCTGTGACCAAACATTTTAATAAAGTCTTTAACAAGAGCAAATATCCTGTATAGCATGTACAAATACAATCGTGCTAATAAAGTTACCATTATATGGCTCATATATTTTAGCTTAATTTAAATCATGTATGGCACAAAATAGTCACAATCAATTTTTCAGTGCTTTAATTTTTAATGGATGTTTTCACCTGTTTCGAGCCTCTAAGATATAGCGAAGCCTATATGGATTCGCTATATCTTATTATGAAAACAGAATCTTAGGTTGCACCTAAAATGCTGTATTTACACAATTTCTTACTAGTTTAAAAATATATAGAATGAGGAACTACATATTGTTGGTTATTTCAAGAAATCTTACTCCTGAAAGGTCACCACTGGAACATTTTTTTTGTATTTTTTTTAAATTATTTTCAATATATTTTATATATATAAGCATTTACAATAAACTTTCACATTTTTTAGGGCTGGGCAAGTTAATCCGTTTTTATAGCGTTAACACATTATTTGCTTAATGCCAACAATTATTTAATAGCGCATTAACACAGTTTTTTTTTATTACTATTATTTTGAAAGTTTGTTGTTTTTTTTTTGTGCTTGACTCTAACAGGGACACTCTGCTGAACACACTGACTGCTTCTGCTGCTCCCTGATAAAAGAAAAATGTTTCTGCTGGTACCAGTTCAGAAAAAAAAAAAAGAAAACAGATTTATAAAAGTGAACTTGCTGTTGCTCATAAGGTGCCTGTTATAATGTTATGATCGTGGCTCTGGACTCTGAGGGTAACTTGTTTTCTATAAAAAAACTAGATAAAACGTGAATGCCCTGGCAGTGGCAAATAGCTTTGGTTTTATATTCGATTTGCTTACATGAAGTTGTATAAACTGTGTTAAAGGGAATACTGCTGTTACAAAGCACCTTATTTGTTTAAAGTGTTTGCAAACCAAATGTTACTGCACTTTTGTGCATATAGCAGTACTTTAAAAATAAAAGTGCGCAATACACTGCTTTTGGATTCATTACTGAATTTTGCATATAACACAGCCATAAATCCCGATTAATCACATGATTTTCTGCGATCAATTAAAATTTTAATCGTTGCCCAGCATTTTTTTGTTGTCGTTTTTTGGCAAGTGTAATGAACAAAGCTAATGGAAGCACAAATAAAATGCTAGCTGCTACCTACTGATCCTCTCTGAATGTCAGTCAGTGTTTCTGTATTCTATTAATGGAGGACATGACAGCAAATCCCTTAGTGTTTTGTATCGTCGTGAGCTTTCTAAACTCTTAAAACACCGTTGAACCTGATTATGCTCCGTGTTACCCGTGCATACTTATCTGCTCTTGTTATAAGTCCCATGCGAAGTAGATGTCTCTTCAATAACCCCTACATCAAAAGAGTCCAGTCAGGAAATCAAAACATCTCTGAGATTTATGGGTCTGACGGTGAAGGTCTAGGCCTCTGATCCTGTCATTACCCTGAGAGAGTGATACTGTGGCACTGAATGGCCTCGTTGGTGCAGAATGGAAGGCCATTATCTTTTCTCTGAATGATTTATGACTTCCTTTCCTTGACGTGGTCTCAAGTATGCAAGGTTGTCATTTCCTCCTTATACTGCATATATTTTAGTTTTTGAATAAATGGCCACTATAATGCAAAAGTATGCAGCAGACATAAAACAAGTAGTGCGCTCCAGTGGAAAAGTCCAGGGAGGGAGCTGTCATAAACTTTGACGTCCATGGCAGATGCACTCATTGACCACTTGAATCTTTATAAACTTCATACCTTTATTTTCACAAAACTTTGCAAAAGACAAACCAATAAATAAGCTATTTATTGTTCAATGTGAGGAAAAACAAAGAAACATCTATTTAACAAAGGGTTACACAGAATACAATTAAATATGTTTACTTTCTCCACCTCCATCTTTGTTACAGCTTTCATTCCTTTTGAGAGACTTGCATTCAGTTTTATAGAGGAATCTGCAGGGATGTTCTGTCAAAAGTTCTGTCTTACAAGTTGGCTACATTTTCCTCTCACGATCCAAGTATTCCCAGTTACAGATTTACACTCATCAATCCATGAAGCCTTCCTTCACATCTCAGACGTCCAGTTTCAGTGTTCTAGGGTAAATCTTCTGTTTTTCTCAGAAATGGCTTCTTTACAGCATTCTTTCGGACACAATGTTGAGTCTTCTCACAGTGGATGGATAGACACATTATATCTGAAGTGAGAGTGGAACTATATTCTCTCCTCTCTCTCTTTTGTGAAAACTGTTGTATATCTGCTTGATTGTTAGGAAACACAAATTTCTCACCTTCTCTATCATTTCCTCTTGAATTTTTTTGAAGCCCCAGTTTAAAATTTTTTTTTTTCATTTCGTTTCCATTGACACATGAGAAAGAAATGTGCAAGGCAGCTGAGGTGTGTGGGGGAAGCTGCTTGTGTGAACATAATATCAGTAAGCAGTTGTAACTGGTTTAGTTTGGAAGGATGTGAGAGTTAAAGTGCCAGTAAGGGGCACAAAAGTACAAAGAGCACAAATGAAATCCTGATCAGTGATAATATATGTCTGTTTGATATTTTATTGTTCTGTTTAATATGTGTTTGATTTTTTTTTTTTTTTGTTGTTTTTTTTGTAATACTCAAACTTGGCCTTTTTGCCTGGAAATTAAAGTGAAATGGTGGTCTCTGATTTTTGGGCATTATTGTATACTGGACATGTTCATATTTTCATGAAACCTTTTTTCACTTCTTGAATTTGGGTTGGTTTCAGTAAATATCCATCTGTTTTCCACCCCTTCAGATCTTTAGTATACTATTTTTGACCCTCTGGAGTAACTGGGGAGCCAGCCTCAACCCTGGAGACCAGCCTGCTCTTATCAGATACTTCCACTCCTGTTTCTGTTATTTCCAACAAATGCACTTCAGCACCCTGATATTTCACTTTGTCAGCCGCTGTACATCACATTAGTGTTGTGCAAGCTTAATTAGCAGTAAAAACTAAAGGCACTTTCGCCAGCTTGCTTTGACAGGCCAGATATGAGCAGCGAAGTGAACGTCTAGATGAAGTACTTCATCTTCGCCCCGCCATTCCGCTCAGGGATACGCGAGATGTCAGCGATACAGAACGTATCGTACATTTGCAATTATTTTCTCCGTGAATGTCCCTCGTGGTGCTCGAGGAGTCGGAGCTACGTAATTAAATCAGATCGGAGGGAGGCTACAGTTGCCATAAGGAGTTTATCTTCGGCTGTACATGTTGCTCCTAGCCATGCCCCGGCTGCCCGTTTAGGCTCTTGAGTTGGGGGCATATTTTCACATTAGCCTTGAAGAAATAAAAACGTCTTCTAATCTTAAAGGGGTAGTTTGCTTAAAAATCTGGTTTCCCCCCTTCAGCCCATTAGCCAAGAGACATTTAGCATTAAAGGTCTGCTTTAGTTTAACATAATGCTCTTCTTAACAGTGCGTGTGTGCATGGTTGGGTGGATCCAACCACAAAAATCACAAATAAACATGAGCATCAGTCTCCCAAACACAATTATGAAATCATGAACTCATTTTTTGTTTCACTTTTTGTTTGTTAGTTATTGTTTGTTTGTTTCTTTAATGAGAATTAGGCCCTCTTCACACCTGGCACTAAAATGCGTCATCTCAAGTGGCCACTTGTGATTAGATCTCTCTTCCCCACTTTATATGCAAATAAACTCATTCATCATTTCTTGCTGTGTCTATTCTGGAAATTGAAGAAGAGAACAAGAAGAAGAAATTGGAATCTGTACAATCAGATCTCAACAGGTCCTCAATGTGTCTTGAGTGCACTCACACCTGTACTTAGCGCTCCTGATCAGATCATCCAAAATGCACGTTCTGATGCTTGTGCACAACTGGGATTTGGTGACGGATGCCGAGTGAAGAATTTCTCCTAAGGCAGAGAAGTTCTCCTAACTGACCATGTCTTTGGATGAGTCAGATCCTAGAGGACACTCACAAACAAGTCCAAAACCAATGGGTTCATAACTGGAACAATTTCTAGCCTGTTGTCATATTTTAAGACCGTGTTCAGCTCCAGTTACACTGACTGTATAACAGTGATTTCTGTACATTTATGATATGAATGAGCACAAACAGCCACCACGCTGCTCAGCTCCCAACCAATCAGCAAGCAGGAGTCTGTTAGTCCTACTGTGCAAAACCTCTAGAATTAAAGGTAATTCTTGGGGTAAAACTAGAAAAAATGTATTACCATTTTAACCTTGTAGCTTCTTTTATCACATTTTGCTTACAAACAGATCATCAAGAAAAAATATGCACACACACACACACACACACACACACATACATACACATACAGCCTGATCTCTCAAAGCGATTAACACAGGGGTTTGATTCTCCTTTTAAATTTACTTTGGCAAACAATCAAATTAGTTTTTTTTTTTTACCTCTGAACAACCCACACATGCTTAGTGCATGTCTGTTTCCAGAGTTAACAGTATGTCATAAGTATCAGAACCCAAGTAAGCAAGTCTATTCAACCTCACTTGACAACACTTCTTTGAGGCAAGTATGTGAGGATTCAGGTGCCAAGTCTGTGTGATGCTATTCCAGGCCTGTCCGGGATCAAAAAAGTTTTCTGATTCTGATTTTGATCCTATTTCAGTTAGGACTCGCTCATGGCCCCGGCCAGGGTCCTCATAAACTGTTGTGTAAACTAAGTGCACTTTCTCTAACTCAGTTTGAGGTGAGTCATGTTTGTGAGTCCAAACAGAATGACCTACTTTTGCATAACTGCTGGTTGGACAGAACCGAGTAGTATTTCATTGTATGGAAAATACTTTACTCAAATAAAAATAGTTTATCTATATACTATTTATATACCAACCTTATATGCCAACTAGTTTTTGGCCAGGCCTAAGAGCTCCCCGAGGCCCACCCACAGTGACGGGCCTGGCATAAGATCTACAAGGCTAACGTAGCTACCGAGTACTGGGAGCTCACACACACCAGTGAGCATCACACAAACTTAGCACCTGAATCCTCACATACATCCCTCAAGGAAGCGTTGTCAAGTGAGGTCAAATAGACTTGCTTACTTGGTTTCCGTTACTTATGAGATACTGTTAACTATGAAAACAGACAAGCACTAAGCATGTGTTGGTTGTTCAAGGGGAAAAAAACCAATTTCATTGTTTGACAAAGTAACTTTAAAAGGAGAATCAAACCTGTATGTCAGTCTCTTTGAGAGGTCAGGCTGTTTGTGTGTGTGTGTGCGTGTGTGTGTGTGTGTGTGTGTGTATTTTTTCCTGACGAGCTGTTTGTAAGCCATTGCATGGCATGATTTTCCCCCAAAAATAAGCTGCCATGAACTGCATTTGAGGAGGGGGCATGTGTTTGTGATTGTGGGGGTGGGTCGAGTGGACCATCTGCCCGATTTGAGGGAAATCACTACAACATGCAGGTGCTGCAATATTCTGCCCAGCACGCAAGGTAAAGGAAGGGAGGGAGGAGGGCTGTGGGGCGAGGCAGAAACAGGTTTAAATAGACAAGAGTTGGGTGCCAAATTCAAGCCCTACAGATATTTTATGGCTTTTCCTAAAGCCAGTAGTGAATGTACTTACTTTGCAAAGAGGGAAAATCCTGTTTTACACAAAATCACATCAGCGACCTGCTGGCAATACACAGCCATGGAAAAGAAATAAGAGACTGCATCATTTTTTCTGGTTATTGCTTTTGTAATTTGTGGCAGTGTGTCTGTGTAAAATGTGCAGGTCACTATTGTTTTATACACTATTGACCACACTTGATTCAAAATAAATAAAAAAAAAAAATGTTTGTAGAACATGTAAAAGTAATACATATAAATAATTAATTTATTATACCTTGGAAATGTTAAACTACACAACACTCTTACATTATTTCACAACTGCAACAATTAAAATAGTGTTAAGAGCAGAGTGTGTGCATGTGTTTTATCCCATCAGAAACTGAATCAGGAGTGAAGCTGCTGGAATACAGCACATAGAAAAGCTGCTCTACACACACTACTGC
>JBBIGA010050130.1:0-32033 GCA_037576975.1 Alestes dentex
AGGCACCTCTGAGGTACCCTGAGCAAGGTACCGTCCCCACACACTGCTCCCTGGGCGCCGTGTTCCTGGCTGCCCCTGCTTCACTTGGTGAATGGGTTAAATGCAGGGGAAGAATTTCGTGCTGTTCACACTGTCTGCTGCGGTGTGTTCACGTATGACAGAATGGTCACTTTCACTTATGAAGATGCTTTCTGAAATCCTCCAGCCGAGCACTGCAGATATTTTCCACATAATTTTGCATATTTCATTAGGGTAAAGTGAATATTAACTTCTAATTTGGCTTGGGTTAAGTACTGTTAATATTGGTCTATTCATAAAAATGTAACATTTGATTCTAATGTAAAACCACATATGGGAGCACTTAACACTGGTTGAAGTACCCAGTCCTGGTCCTCATTCACCATTTTCCTGGACATTTAACATCCTCCCTGTCCTAACACACCAGTTAGGCTTCTTAATTAGCTGATCTGATGGATCAGGTGTGTTACAAGAGGTTAAACATCAAAGGGGCACTCCTGTGAAACTACATGGAGTAAGACCTTTTGATGCCTACCTGCCAAGAAGAGACCTTCTGCATGTGCTCCTCCTTTCCTTCCTGGTTGAGGTCGACTGCCAGAGACTCAGCCACCAGCAGGCGCCGAGCCTCAAGACTCAATTCTGATTGTATTGTGATGAAGGGCACCTCTGACAGTCGTTCCTCGTCTGTATCTTCAGTGTGATTCAACTTGCCGTTTTGGGTTCCTCCATGACCATCACTTATTTTGTTCTCTGTCCTCCAAGCTAGTATTGTGGCAAGGATGCTCCTTTTGTCAGAATGGTCAGACACACCAACAGATTGGCTGCGCTGGAGGGTGGACTGCCGCCGGGTGTTCAGCAGGGCACATCCCTCCTTCTGGTCCTTAATTGTCTTCAGTTCCCAGATGTTGCTGCAAGAACCGTAGGTTGCCAACTCTTTCAGAGTTCCATGAGGATTGGCATTGCACTGCTGGGGCAAGATGCTTTGGGATGCATCCTTCCCTTTAGAATTTGCCTGTGTCAGGGAGGCTAAAACAGCCAGAGGGTTCCCTGAAAGGTTCAGATTGTCCGCTAGCCGCCGAAGGTCCGAGTCACTGTAGCTAAGGCTCTTGCGCACGTAATGAAGAGGTGGCTGAGAAGCATCCATTGGGTTCTTGGGCAGACCTGGAAGGCGAGGTGGGATCATGGTAGCCCCACCTGCCATCGTGTAGCGGACCCCACCTGCCATTATGGAGCGGCCCAGCTGTGGCGCTGGGGGAATGGAAACTGAGCTGTCATCCTCAGATGTGACATCAGGAACCTCCAGAATATCCTCCTCAATGACCTGTCGGTTCTCCGCAATGTCCAGTAAGAGTTTGCAGATGAGGGAGACCAGCTTTGGCATGTATCTCATCTGCCGGGCTTCATAACCATGCAGTATGTTTCTCTGGCGAATCAGGTACTGAGAAAGGGTCACGGGTCTGGTTCTCGGCTCGGCATGGGCAAACATGTTCCTCAGGGGGACGAGAAATTTAGCAAATTCCCTGACACATACAAGCTGTCTTCTGGTTTGGATGGAGTTGGGGCGTTTAGCTCGCACAAATAAAATGGCCTGGTCTGCAGTCATCCGTGAAGTGAAGACCAAGTAGCAGGCTAGTAACACACCTGCGGAACAGGTCAGCTTAAATGGTGATCTTATGTCTAGTCAATTCAAGTCAAGTAGGTTTATTGTAATTTCAGTCATATACACAGTACATAGTGAGATGAAACAACTTTCCTCCAGGACCATGGAGCAGCGCAAGAACAAAAAGAGAAACACCACTAGACTACGTAAGTGCAGACAAGACCAAATACACATCGAATGGTACCTACAAGGGCAAATGTTGTAAGCTGGCAATATACATATTACTGGTGTAAGTTTGTGTTTGTTAATGTTACGAGATAAAGTAATGGAATGTTTGCACAAATTAAAGGACAGCTGGTGCTTTCAGAAATAAATAAATCAAATGAATTATGATTGGTGAGATGTAGTGCAATCCTGGTGACCTCTAAGAAAATATCCATCTCCATGTTTTAATCAAGCACACCTGATTCAAACCTGATTAACTAATTAATCAGCTCCTAATGCCATGTTTATAGTAGGGAAACACAACACAATCGGCAGAAAACACATTATCACCAGGACTGGAACTGGGAACTCCTAGTGTAGTGACTGCTGCCCTCCATATAACAGACTTGGGTTCAATTCCCCACCAGGGCAGATGCCTATAAGAGTCCTTGTAATGCTAAAATCTCCTGCGCAACATCATTTCAGTTCTGTTGCTCTGGATAAAAGCATCTGCCAAATGAATTAAAATAAATGACTTATGATAGATATAGTTTTTTTCCTTTGGGACGACCACTCACGCACATCGCTGGTCTTATTAGAAATGTACCTGTTCTTCCAAGGCCTGCATGGCAGTGAACAGCCATTTTTCCCTCTTCATTGGCAAAGGACATGACTTTCACCATATCCAGGATTGTACTGAGAGCGGCCACACCATAGTCATTCCATCCAAAGTTGTAAAAGTAAACTGCAACACAACAGAATGGTATAAACATATACACACATATTGTCACACAATACACAAATATATACACACAAGTGCAAAGAATCTTTTAATATGAGAAATTCTCTCCCTCTTATGTAACAGAAACCAGGGCTCAGTTTTCAAAAAGCAGCATCCCAAGGCCAAAACATAATGGCATTATTGAAGAGCATCAAAGCCTTTCAGACTGATTTCAAACAATGATTGCTACGCTATCACAAAATAGACATATACACACATATTTACTGGACACAAGCACAAAGTATCTTCTATTAATGCACATAGAAATTCTCTCACATATTTTCTGTTACATTTGAGAAACTGGTGACCAATCCAAGACTCAGAAAACAGCATCCCGAGGCCAAAACATAATGACGTTACCAAACAGCATTAAAGCCTTTCGGATTTATTTCAACCCATGATTGGTACGCTGTCACACAATATACAACCAGCCATTTAAAAAAAAAAAGAGACCACTTTTCCCTTTTTTCTGTTCACTGTTTGTACAATTTGCAGCAGTGTGTGTGTGTGTGTGTGTGTGTAAAATGCACAGGTTGCTATTCTTTTCTGCAGTTCTTATTGCAGTGTGAGCTGTGTAAAAAGAAATGTGTTGTGAGTGCAGTAGTGTGTGTAGAGCAGCTTTTCTATGTGCTGTATTCCAGCAGCTTCACTCCTGATTCAATTTCTGATGGGATGAAACAGAGTCACACATGCACACACTGTGCTCTTAACATTACTAATCTAATTGTTGTAACTGTAAAATGATTGTAAGAGTGTTGTGTAGTTTCCAAGGTATAATAAATTATTTGTATGTATTATTTTGACATTTTCTTCAAGCGTATTTTGTTTGGAATTTTGAATCAACTGTGGTCAATAGTGTATAAAACAATAGTGACATGCACATTTTACACAGACACACTCCCACAAATTACAAAAGCAATAACCAGAAAAAAATGATGCGGTCTCTTATTTTTTTCCATGGCCGCGTATCCAAAATTTAAACCAAAATTGGTGAGCTGGGACTGTAGCTGGTACAAATGTGCAAGATCAATAGAAGCTGCTCTTGCAGTTCTATCAAAATTGTACACATTGCCAGGTCAGCGGGCAGGTTAGGTCATCTACAAACACGTAAGTAGTTAATCACTCACTGCCAGCTTCCATGAACGTCTCAGGCAGGTAGGTGAATCCGCTCTCCGGCTCTAACGGATTGCCACAGTTGGCATGTTCTCCAGGTCTCTGGAGGTTTATGATCGTCCTCAGGCCACACCTCAGCAAGCAAGAGACACAGAGTCAAAAGAGTGTTCCAGACACCGACCCAAATCTGTCACAAACAGCCAGAGGTGTAAATAAATACTGACTTCTGAAACTGTTCAATGATGTTGTATTTTTCTATCACTGCGGTGGAAGGTCGTGCCATCGCGAGCAGCTTGTCTGTGATCCTGAAGAAGGAAATCGAGAAATGGGTCGAGTCACAAAGGTCATAGAACCAGAACAAATGTTGTTGGCTCTCAAGACTTAACAAGTTCTGTGATCAAAGTTCCCATTTTGCACTGGAACTACAGGGCTAATGTCACAAAGTAATGAAACATTCTGTCTCACATATTAGAATCATGCCTGATATCAAGTTTTTCAGTTATTTCCAATAGTCTTGCCAGTTGGGTTTCTGGCACTGTATGATACTCCATAACCTATAAACATGATGGAGGTACAGATATTATTCAGGCTAAAGGATGGATGCTGCTTCTGTTATAGCCACATGAAAAACCATTGTCCATTTTGTAGGCAGCAGTTTGTAAAAGATGTATCACTACATTTTTCCTTTAACCAACAGCTTAGTCAGCTGAGCTTACCAGGAGGAGTAGAGCCCTCTGATGGCCTGTTGGCCGTCGCTCCAGTGGGACGGGTCTTCATACTTGCATGCTTGGCCTCCGCACCCGATTAAGCACTGCATGTGGCTGGGGATGACATACCGCAACGTCTCTCCAACTACTGTGTATTTTGCGGTGGCCATTGTGGTTCTCACTGCACAAAGTCAAGAGGAGAACTTTGAACCACTTGGAGGACCACCAACAGATTCTAATTAAGATTTTGTCCACAGAACTGAGTGCTCCAGACATGTTTCTAAGATTCTGAAGGTCCTATATTATAATATTTATTCTGTTAGTAACACTGCATGAATTAAATAATAAAATAAAGTTTTAAGACGTCTTATTCTGTAAAAAGGCAACTATTTGGCATTTTCATGTTAAGTTCCTTACCAGACTCCATGCTAGTCAACTGGAAACCTGCAACTTTGGAAAAAAGGAATTCTGACACCCACATCTATTATATTACTTGTGAGCAAAAATACATTACTTGAAAATTAATCTCGAGACATCTCTTTAGATTAAGGGGATCCACCTGCTCAAACTCCTTTACCTGTAAAATCACGTTGAGCGCTGTCCAATATTCCCCAACACCACTCAAGTGCCCTGATCTCAAAAGAACTTACTCCACAGTGTTCATCACGACGTCCTTTGTGTGAAGCTGCATTATTCGTCTTTACTAGTGACAATAAACGCGTTTCCATTGTAATTTAGACGCAACAGAAATCCGGTCGGTACATTTTAAAAATGAAAAAAAGCAATAGGGACTCCATGGCACGGCGGCAACGATCAGTGTAGCAGACTCTCAAAATGCGGAGTGACAAATGACGGAGTGACTATTTCTGACTCCTGGTTTAACCCACTAATCCAATTACTTCTTAAAAGGCACGAGAAAGGATCACCAGCAACAAAGGCAAGAAAATCACTCTCTGCCATCTTTTTTATTGTGTGCATTAAAAAAAATGAAAAAATGAAACATGCATTTAACACATATAAAAATTATATATATATATACAGTTGTATAACGTTGTTATAAACAAAATGTGTATATGAATGATTTTTCATCCCCCAAAAGCTCAGAGCTTCTCCGTTCAGAAAATAAATATTTTTTCTACCGTTTTTAAACAATAGAAGGACTTTTACTCTATTAATTTTATTCCCCAATTAATAGAGTACTTCAGCAAAAAAAAAATCCAAATTTTGTAGTCAATCAGCAAAGACGTGTTTTTAGTGTCCAAATGTTCCTTCTTTTGCTCAGAACTGCAGCTGTGAGACTCAATTCGCTACAAACAGTAGAATTCAATAATCACTCAGATTGTTTCTGTAAAAATACATCTCCAAAACTCCTCTCAACCCTTTTAAAACACATCCAGCTCTTCATTAAAGTGGTGAATGTGGTTTAGGACAGCTCTAAAAAGGAAACGAAAATTTCGGTGATTTCAGTTGAGAAATGTTTCGGCGAAGAAAACATTTTAGCTGTTTGGATGACCACTGATTTGGCAATGTTAGCCTCACAGCACATGATTAGCTGATTACATCCGAGGTTAGTGGGAAAACTGTAAATGTAATGCTTCATCTATCAGCATCTTTTTTAGTAACATCAGGGTCCAGCAGGGGTTTGACAGCAGCTGGTTCTTTCTGAGCCCATTCTGCTTGATTGATTCGGATAAAACGTCAGTTTACTCTCTCCTACAGGCAGTTAAACGTGTTAAAAAGGTTTAAATTAGCCCCACTTAGGAAGAGCTGGAGCACTAGTTGAACCTGGGCTTTCTATACCTGCACGTTTTAGTCTTGTTTCTGTTTGAAAGCTGTTGCAGAAGCTCCTGCCTTTGAGTGGTCAGCAACATGAGATGAACTAATCTGTAAACAAGGCTGAGCTCAGACGTTTCACGGCTTTTGTACTGAGCGACAGCCAAGAATCAGGCAGCCGAGGTCGGGACAGCCATTGGCTTATTTACAGCAAATCTGATTAAAGCAGTTCCTTAGCAGGAAGTGCCTTCCAGAAACTTACCCACTGAAAGTCACCATGACACGGCAGTAAGTGTTTTAGGGAAAATAACGATCTTTGTATATATTATTTTAATTTAGAGGTCCAATTGAGTCCATAACGATATTAAGAGGTAATGATATGTGAACACGCCACAGGGCAATTCTTTCTCTGCATTTAACCCATTCACCAAGTGCAGCAGGGGGCTGCCAGGGGAGCAGTGTGGGTGGACGGTACCTTGTTCAAGGGTGCCTCAGTGGTGCCACTAGCAGTCCTGGGAATCGAACACACGCCCTTCTGATTACAAGGCCAACGCCCTAACCACTAGACCACCAGCTGTCCCAGTAACAGTAATTGTCCACATGCTCAGAAATAACAATAATAAGAATTTCAGGATAAGGCAAAAACAAACAATAAGGAAAAACTAGAAATTAGCATGTTATGTTTACTCCCATCAATATGGTCGTGTACTATAACAAGTATAAGTCAGTCAATGGTTTCTATGTTGTTGCCCAATAGTAACCCATAGTATGTAATAAAGCTGGGAGTTTAAGGGGTTTTAACACCTCCACAGAGACCAAAATCAGAATCGTTTCAAAGACAGCTGCAGCTTCTGAATGTCTAATAGCAATATACACAAATTATAAAGTATTTCAGGATTACTGATGGCTTCAGGCTTAGTATTCAGTAAACTCAGCGAGAAAATGTCCCATGCTTTCTAGTTAATTAAATACAGGGATACAATATAAACTGTTACTGTAGAACCATCATAGAACGGTTTTAATAATGACAGATATGGACAGAATTTATAGCATTTGTCTTTTTTAATAAAATCAGAGTTTATTATTCTCACTTAATCCAGCATACATTCTTAAAAAAAAAACAACTGAATTTATGTGCAAACCGCACATGAAAGACAGGTCCCTAACATAGTCAAAAATACAGCATTTTGGAATAGGACAGTATATGGAATTTCAAACTTCTTAAAAAAAACAGCATACAGTAGTATATTAAATATATTACTATGCTTATGTATTAAGTGGAAATTATTTAAATCATCAAAAAAAAAAATCAACACAATTTTCAATCTGTGTAAATTTATAAATGATGAACACTTTATAAATTCAGGTGAGTTTTGCCACAAAATACCTGAGCCCCCCTTCACATTTACAAGTGCTACGTTGTTCTTTCCAGTGGCAAACAGTCTGGTCCAGCTGGTTTCGACCTGGCAACGGTCACCTTTGATTCCTGTGGTCCCTTATTTCTTTTTCTTCTGATTCCCTTAGAAAGAGCAGATTGGGACAGTGTCAGTGCCAAAACGTCACATATGGAGTGCTGGAGCAAAATTCTGGATTCATTCTTGATATGCAATGACTCTTGAATTGTGTGCATTCACAAAGGTGTGTGTGTTTGTCAACTGACAATAAAGTCAAAACTTAAGTCAAGGCAGTAGCTGCCAAAAGGGTAAATATTAGAAATATAATCTAAAATTTAATGTGTGTTAACACATTACTTAATGCAGACAATTAGTTTTTCAAGCATTAATGCAGTTTGTTTGATTACTATTATTTTGAATGTTTTTTTGTGCTCGACAACTTCACCTCACTCTAACAGGGACACTTGCTACTGAACATAGACTGTCTATGCTGCTCCCTGATAAAAGAATAATGTTTTCTGCTGGCGGAAATCATGCAGCTGATCGGGACAAAAATGTTTAACCATTGCCCAAAATTTAAATGTCATAGTATATTAAAATATTGTAATACCATTATAATACCATTTGGTACTATGATGTAACAGTGGCTAAACTGAACTTGGATCAGCCACAAACGCATTCACCATTGCATTTGTTAGCAATAAGTATCATGAGAGCTGGATTAGTTATCCCAGTGGTGGTTATGCGATGTAATGTATGAAATGGTTGCCAGTAGGAACAAGTGCAATTTCCTAAATTCCCCTTTTCAATCCAGACTGAAAAGCCAGAACTCCAATCTTTAGGTCCGAGTTATGTTTCTGGACAGGGTTACTAGTATTATTTGGTTTATTAGCATGATGTGGATTGGAACTACTATGACTGAAGGAGGTCCAGGTTAAGCAAATAACAGAAGACCATTCACTCCAGAAGTGCTGGACGATATAAAACACACTATGTTCCCAGGTAAAATTAATCCTAGCTGTAGTTCACAGCCATTCCATGCATTTGGTAAAATGGGTTCCTTTCCTCATTTTGGAGATTGGAACACAACAGCAGCACTAACAAATCAGCTTAGAGAAAGGACAACCTAACCTTTGTGTCAAAGCCAGGCACTGTTAGTGAGGCCTCTCACCTGTTGGGCTCCACATCGCCTGAGTGAGTTTTTCTCCCAGCAGGTAAAGAGGAGCCATGCTGAGGGAAGCAGCACCCAGAAACAGAACCAAGCCTACGGAACTGAGGCGAGCCATGATGGGGTACACCCAGATGCCCGAAACATGATGGACCCATAAGACCCTAAACATGGTTAAAATAAAAGACGTGAACAAGCATAGGAAAGACAATATGCTATTTAAAATCAATGGCTTCTGTCTTGCATGGTGGTTCTAGAAGAGCCTGATTGATTATTTTGGTTTAATTGTACATCCAATTAAGTGTTTTTAGAGAGCTGTCGACTGCTTTTTTGGGAACAAAATGTGGTTCTCCTTTGGCACTGCTCTAAAGAAGCAAAGGTGGGCCCACCTTTTTTTTTTTCAAAATGTTATTACAAGAAAACATTGGAAATACACAAGTAACTGACTGCTTTTGAATTGTAACAGTATACACTGTAAGCGCAGTGTAATGGATGTGAAAGCTTCTGTTAGAGTTTCATCAAAATATCCACCCCTTGCCTTTATCACAGCAGCACAGAATCGCTGCATCCTTTCCAGCAATTTTTGGAAATAACTCGTGCCCAAACCCTCCCAGCAAGCAGCAGACAGTTCTGTCTCATTTGCTGGATGCTCATTTGGAACTTGTTGGTCCAGCTGGTCCCTGCAATTCAATTTTGCATAAACTAGCAGGAACTGCATGATGTTGAAGAACTGAGTGATACTTTTCTTTTTTTTCATGATCAACACAAACTGAATGTCAGTCACTAAAGACAGAACTGATATGTCTCTTCAAAACCAACAGTTTGAGCCCCTGTGGCTAATTAATGTGTTACTACAGGCTATAAAATAAAAATATATTAAAAACCAGTCAGTTATGTATGTTTAAGTATTTCTAATATTTTCTTGCAATAAAATTTTGAAAAAGCAGAATAAGTGGACACCAGCCCTGGTCCTGAGGATCTACCTTTCTAAAGATTCCCGTTCCAACCACAGTGTGGCACACCTGTTCCAGTTCATTAATTTCTTCAGAGGCCCTTGATTGGCTGGATCAGATTTAGGGTTAGGTAAGGCAGCACCATGTTAGATACAGGCTTGAACTAAACACAGTAGATTTCCAGGAGGAAGCTTGGTGACCACTGCTGCACATCATTAGTTTAAATTCATTCCATGAAATCTGATGAAACTTTCATTGTTTTCCTAGATTGAAAGTGGTAAAAAAAAAATCACTTTGCATAATCACAAACACCAAAAGGTTGTTACCATGCCAAATATAGTGAGGAAAACAGCGCTAAGGCAAGAATCCCATTGAGCCGACTGGGGTGTTTGTGATGTTGAAGGTACATCTGGACCAGAAGTAAGGGCATGATGACAGTGTGCTGTAACAGAAACAATGGAACAAACATTTCTGAGACATGTTAAGAGGACAGAGCAGCAGACTTGGTCAATTCACAAATGACGAGTGGGGTATTAGCCCTTAGAGCGTTTTAGTAAAATCTGCCGCTCTTCGGATCCCCTCCCTCTGCGGGTTTTCCCACCCACTATCCTGAAAGGTCTCCCAGGTTCAAAGATCTTGTGGTTTTTATGTTTCTAAGACCTAAAATATAAGAACTTTGTTCATTTTTGTTTTTTTAGCGGTTATTATTATTATTACATGTTTTTTAAGTTTAATAACTTTGGTTCTATGTGACATAGGGGCACCAAACAGCATGAAGTCTGACACCTTGAGCATCAGAACAAACCAGGGGAACTTCCATATAAGGAGTTGTTTTGCCACACAACGAGAATTTACCATTTGTTGCGCTTAGAACACGCTGTGCTGCGCATGTTCGAAGGGTTAACTGCAGTATGATATGGTTCCATAACAAGGCTTTCTCTGAACCTATTCATCCAAAATTAACTACCTGTTTTATATGTTTTATCCATTCTGTGTTTAAAACATGCTAAAAGCTGAAAGTGTAAAAACTTAGTGACCAGTGATCTATCTGTGACTTAATCATCCTTCATATTACATTAATTCCCTTGTAAATAACTTCTTATGCACTTACCATAGCATGATTAAGCCAAAGGGGAATAATGTCATCTAAAAACTTTGGAAACACCAACTCTCGGTCGTAGGTGTAGAGGGACCAGAAGGAGACGAACACAAACTGAAAAGTAACACGCAATTAATTAATTCCCAGAACTTTTTATTAACTGCATAGAATTGAAACTTAACATTTCAGATACTCACAGTTCCTACAGGGAAAGCCAAAGCTGTGAAAAAGCCATCTCGCAGTGTTAGAATGAACAGAGGAATCCCACCACGTGTGCTCTTGCTTGGCAGTACAGCGTATATAAAATCAGTTAAAACACACACGCCAAAAAACACGGTCTGCATCACCTGCATGAGAAAACACCCCAGTTAGTGCTGGACAGTCATAGTATTTATATCATGTTTTCACTCAGTGACATTCAACTTGGGAGTTTTTTCCCCATCCTATGAATCAGAATCAGAAAACATTACAGATCCTGGAGGAAATTGCTTGTGTTATGACTGCACAGTCACACAGAGACACAAAGACCGGAACAGTCAAAAATATAAGTCAAATAAAAACTGCAGAAATACTCTGATACAAAATACATGATGTCATTTACTATTCTGATGTATGTAAATATAAACATATGGACAAAGGAATTGGAACAACTGACCATTACACCAACAGGGACTTTAATGACATTGCATTCAAATCCATAGACTTGAAAATATAGTTGGTCCCCCTTTGCAGCTGTAACAGCTTTCCACAAGATTTTAGAGTTTCAGTGTGAATTTGTGCCCATTCAGTCTGTAGAGTATTTATGAGGTCAGGCACTGATTTTGGATGAGAAGGTCTGGCTCACAATCCCTGTTCCAGTTCATCTCAAAGGTGTTGGATGGGGTGTTCCATGTTCTTTATGGAGTTTGCTTTGTGCACTGGGACACAGTCATACTGGAATAGAAAAGGTTCTTCCATAAACTGTGTCCACAAAACTGGAAGAACGGTGTTGTCCAAAACGTCTTGGTCTGCTGAAGCATTAAGATTGCCCTTCACTTGAAGTAAGGGGCTAAACCAAAACTTTGAAAAAATACGTGTGTCCCGATACTTTTGTCTATATACTGTATATTGTATGTTTATACACTCCTTAGGTACTACTATTAAACTCATATTAAAAAAATAATTAAGCCAATGCCAAACAGAATCAGAATTGGACCTTTTTGCTAAAATATCCTTATTTTATATTCTAAAATGTGCCTTAACTAATGAATATATTTTCAAATGTGAGATTAAGCTTGCATTTTCCCATCAGAGCTCCCTTATAAATCAGGTCAGTGTCGGTGCTGGGCTTAATAGTCCCACTTGCTTTATTTGTTTTCCATGAAATGGGCCATTAAAGCTATACTTGTTTTTTTAGCTGAGCTTTAAAGGCAAAAACTGGGCTAGAGATTTCTCAATCTTGATGGTGAAAATGACTGAAAAAAACTGACTCATACTTTGAGCAGACACGGAACTGTATGACAAGTGCTCTGCAGATTATTACTATTGTCATTAATATTTTTAGATCAGTTCCTTTCCGTTTGTAGCTCCAGCTTGCTGTGAGTTAAGCCGTCATGCATTTAGGTTGCCACACTGCAGGTCAGTGAACTACAGGTTTAACTTCATCTATGGAACCCTCCTGTGGTGCAAATGCCATTAGATGCCTTTTTTTTTTTTTAATATTTCGATCAATGTTTTCTTGTTCAAAACTTCTGCGAGGTAGAAGATAAAACCTGTCTGTTTTTCACTGTCTGCTGATTACATGAAAGCAGTGTCTTAAAGTTTTTGACTTATGCCAAACGTTTTTCAGTTTTATCTTGAAAAAAATCCTAATTCTCTTTATATGTCTATTTATACTCATTATATTGCAGCTGTGCTTACTCACAAATCTCTTAAGACCTCGTGCTGAATGTTTTGTTATACGCTGTCGCTTGTTTTTACTGTATTATAGTGTTAATTATGTCTATCGCTCTGAAGTCTCTGGAGAAGCATTCAAGTAAGAATTTCATTGCACTTTGTACATATCACAATAAAACTTTGAATCTTGAATCTTTTATGTCAGAGCAATTGCTTATTTTGCAATTAGCATGGGTTATTCTCACAATTTTTATCATGAACAGTAGAAATTTAGACATTTGGGATGTATAAAACTGAGAATCTTTCATTTTAGCGTAAGCCATTATATCTAAATTAACTGTCTAGACAAAAACTCTTACGACTGTGAAATCCCTTAACCAGTCAAAGTCTTACGAATAAAGACTTTTATTTTGGCATTAAATAAGAGTCTTTATTCTTAAGACTCAAATTCTGAAATTAATGTCAAACTTAGAACATAACACAAAATATTCTGCATGCCATAAACTGAGATGCATGGCTTTAATCCCAAGACTGATAAGCACCTCTGAAGTACCCTGAGTAAGGTACCGTCCCCACACACTGCTCCCCGGGCGCTGTGTTCCTGGCTGCCCCCTGCGTCACTTGGTGAATGGGTTAAATGCAGAGGAAGAATTTCGTGCTGTTCACACTGTGTGCTGTGGAGTGTTCACGTGTGACAGAATGGTCACTTTACTTTTACTTTAATGTGCAGCTTCTAAAAGTATATTTCCTATTATATAACAGCAGGTTTTGAGTTCATATTCAAGTTTTTTCTTCAACAGCTCTCAAATAGTGTGTGCAAAAGGGTGAATAACTGCAATGGAATGTTGTTGGCTACCCCAAAAAATCAGCAGTAACATTCAAATGTGTGTCTAAACCGGTTGTTTTTCACAGCTCTGTGTTTTCTCTGTACTCCAGTCGCTGCAGAGCTAAGGGATCGTCTACAAATTACTTTAAACATCACTAAAAACCCTCACTAGAGATATTCAAGATACTTTTTTGTCACATACAGTTATACAAGTACTACGTGCAGTGAAATGTACCCCAAATCACACCTAAGGCTGTGCAAAATCACAAAATAGATCAACTAGTCTTACAATTACTTAAAGAGAGATATAAAAAAAAAATAATAAAAATAGACTACAAATAAAATAAAATAAAAGTATTCAGTGCAATAAAAGAAATATACATAGAGAGAAACAAAAACCGTGGATGGGTGAGATAGATGAGAAGTGAAATTACCATATTTGGGCAAATATACATCTGAAATTGTGCAAGATAGACAGACATATTGTACAAGACAGACATACTGTGCAAAATAGACATCTGATTGTATACTGTACATGTGCAGTGGTATTTATGTGCATGACAAAGTGCAAGGTGTCATATGTTGATGATTAGGGCACATAAGAGATGGGTATAGATATGGAATATAGAATATACAGTAACCCCCGCTTTTACACGGATCATCAGTTGCGGTTTCAGTCTATCGAACCTCCAGCCTCTGAGTACAGCTGACTGTGACGTCTGGGCCTCGTCCCCCACGCCCCCTCGTGCTGGTTGTTTATGTTTGGGCGTGGCAGTTACAAAGGCAATCATAACGGAATGAACCCAGACATAAACAACCCAGCACAAGGATGAGGGACGTGGCGGACAAGCCTCAGACGTCACAGTCACCTGAACTCAGAGGTGGGAGGTTTGAAAGTAGCGAATCTGAGAATGTTATTTATTTCTCCTTGCTGCTACCCTGTGACACACGTGACGCTGCAGTCCAGAATTTTCCCCATGGAGCAACTCGAATGTTCTCGTGCTTTTCATTTTGTTCTCCTTAAAGCCCTGAATTTTTTTTTCTGTAAATTAAATGCTTTTATTACTGAATTGACCTGTGTATACCAAAGAAAACGAGCATAAACGGGAGGCAGTGTGTAGGGCCGTGTGTAGGTCCCTTGCTTAAGAGTCTTGGGATTCAAACCCACGACTTCCTGATCGCAGAGTGAATAGATATATAGATAGATACATGCAAACACAAACATTTCCCACCCATGGAAATAATAAAGGATTATATTTTCTGCATCTCCCAAAATTCTACAAATTATGTAAATGTGTCTTGACCCATCCCCATCATGAGTAAAAACTAAAGTGCAACATTTGTGAACACACCACAGCACACAGTGTGAACAGTGTGAAATTCTTCCTTTGCATTTAACCCATTCACCAAGTGAAGCAGCGGGCAGCCAGGAACATAGCGCCCGGGGAACGATGGAAGTGAACAGTGTGTGAGGGGATGGTACCTTGCTCAAGGGTACCTCAGTGATGCCACTCGCAGTCCTGGGATTCGAACCCATGACCTTCTGATCACAGAGGCAACTCCCTAACCATCAGTTGCCCCACATCATGTAGTTTTGAAAACACTTTATTAAAAAGTAGCCGAAATTTTTGCACAATTACTAAACCCCATATAGGCATGCCATGCTTGGACTTCAGTTATCAACACTTTCGGGT
The DNA here is from genome assembly GCA_037576975.1 of Alestes dentex. Lineage (NCBI taxonomy): Eukaryota > Metazoa > Chordata > Actinopteri > Characiformes > Alestidae > Alestes > Alestes dentex. The sequence goes on from JBBIGA010050130.1 coordinate 15,206, forward strand.
GCTGTTGCGCTTGATAATTTGCGGACGGTGCCTTGCCTTTGTAGCACTTTCAGCTAGAAAAACAACACGGTGTTTTTTGACTGAAACTAATGTGGAAGCCGGTTGTGTTAGTTGGCATGGATGGTCATTATAAGTCCTGACACTTTTGTGAGTGCAGATCGAGATCTGTTGAAGAAATGCATGTAGAGTATCTGATCAAGAGAGCGGTTCTACGGTGGTGGAGCTGTTCTGGGGTTACTCACCAGATTAATAAAGGTTAAATACTTCCACCGCCCCCCGTACGCCCTGGCCCCGGGGTGTCTCTCCCGGATCACATCCGTGTTGGCTCTCAGCGTGAACACGTACCAGCCTACGAAGAGCAGGTGCACGAACAGACAGAGTTTATAACTGACCCTCACTCCTGCCGCGGCCGCCATGCTTCAATACTGAACATCCACACTGACCCAGGACCGGCCTGACGTCACCACGTCCGATCTGAGAGGCCCCGGCACGTGCCGTCTGAAAGAAGCCCCTCGTTCACTTCCATTCATTTCGAGGGGCTTTGATCTACAAATAAAAACAAACAAATAAAAATAAAGACATTAACCAGAGTAACTTCTTCTACTGAGACCGGACTTCGATCCGTGAGCTTGCCAATCATTTTGTATCTTAAATGTGTTTATTTCTATCCATTCCATCCAAGTGACTTTTTGATCAAAAAACAACAAAAAAACATAAACACGAGTCGCTTCTTCTACTGAGACAGAACTTTGACCCGTAAGCTTGACAGTCATTTTACATCTTAAATTTATTTCGACTTTTTCATATTTATTCCATTCCTTTTAAGGGTCTTTAATCCAAAAACAAACATAAAAAACAAACACACAAACCCATCAAGATTATGGGCCTGGCTTTTTTTACTGAGACTGCACTTCAGAGCTTGACAATCATTTAATATCTTAAATCTGTATTTCCATTCATTCATTATTTATTCCGTTCACTTCAAGGGGCTTTGATCCAACAACAAAAACAAAAATAAACACATAACTGTGTAGATTATGGGCCTGATTTCTTCTACGAAGACTGGACTTCAGATCTTGACAAATCATTTTATATATTCAAGATAATGCGAGTAGTTTTTAACAAACAAGATTTCAATGTTAATTTTATGTATGTTCTTTATGAACAAAATATAAAGACAGGCAACCCCTGTACATCATTTTTACAAAGCAGCCAAAGGTTTTAATGCATACTTCTTGATTCAATTTATTATGCATGTGCATGGGGATTTTGATGGGTAAAGGGAACCTAATCAAATCTGACTGTGCTCTGAAGAAATAGGGAGTTGCGCGATTCAGCCTTAGGATTACAAGCTCTCGTTAAAAATAGGTAAATAAATAAAATATAAATACTAACTTTAAGCAGGTCATATCAAACTTTACACATCAGTGATTTGTCATTTTAAGCTGCTTTTATAACTTTTCAGGTGTGGCAACACAAAAATTCTTTTATACATCAGCCCTGCTCACTATGCAAGCAAGTCTTAATAATCCCAACTTTATCTGAATGTAACCTCAACTTCCCAGGTGTGTTTTCTCCAAAGGCTTATTATTCAGTAATTACAGGGAAAGCAATGCTAACCTGCATTATTCTTGTTATTCTGTTACATAGGACAGGGGCGAGGAGAGGGAGCCTGGGCCCACCAGCATCTGCAGCGCATTTAAAGGGCCTAACTCAAATCAAGACGCTCACGAGCCAAGACAACACATTGTTTCATAACTTTATTATTTTTTTGTGATATAACAAAAGTCATTTCGGTTTAATGAAACAAGAAAACTCCTGTTTAAATTCATCAATCTGAACGCAAACTGTGGTTTGTTAAGTACACTTAAAGAAGAGGTAGGTCCCATTAATAAAAATAGGATCCAAGAAGACCCAGTTAACAGTCGGTAAAGATTGAGAGAAAAGTGTTTAATAGTCAAAAAAGGCCAATCAAAGCATCCATTCAATATGAATTAATATGAGATTTTCCCATTGGTATCCTTTAGAAATGGAGCATATCCACAGGGCAGAAAAACAGCTCACAATGGTGCACTGCTGCATGAACATAAAGGAATGGTCATTATATACTATATATATACATTACCTACTATATTATCGACTAGTACATGACATTCAATGCTAATACAGTATTAACTCGTGCATAAAAATGATTATGCCACAATACAGGCATAGCACATTCATCAAATATAAATACTAACAATAGAAAACAAACATCTCTTGTAACTGCCTGCATTTAGCCACGAGCTACAAAACTTCACAGCTAGCTTCCATGAAGTTTAAAATATTTACTGTATGTACAGCGGTGTGGGTTATTTCCAAAAACGTACATGGTCAAGTTACTTCCTAATACTGCTTTTTCCATTCCTTGACTTTAAGCTCTCCTTGTAAAGTAACAATCGTTCCGTAGTGTGCAGTGGCAATCGGCTCCTTCGTGCCCGAACGATACAAGCTGACAGCGGGAAGAGGCGCTTAAATCCTCCCGAACAAGCTGGGGCAGCCAACAGCCTGTGGCAAATACTTTGCAGCAGTGGGAAGCGTGTGGCTTCTCTCCAAAATGCTTGGATGGAAGCATCTCCATCCAACAAAGGTTCTGATACATAGAGGTCTAGCTCAGAGACGTTTGCTGTTTTCGCGAAAGGCTGCATGAAACTGAAGATCTTCTTTGTCTTGATGTTGCCCAAGCTGGCAGCCTCTGCGGCAGCCTGGTCGTCGTGATCTATTTTCGCACTGCCCTCTTCAACTGGAATCCATATGTCAGTTTCTCTCAGGGCAGATTCTACAACTGAACAAGCAAAGAATTTCGTCGGTGGAGTGAGCGTGGTACCTTTAGAATGTCGCTTGTCATCACTGAAGGGCTGCAGCTTAATGCGTGGATCCAGGGCTGTGGCAAGAACCAAATTTCTTTGCATAACGAGAGGTTGGAAGTAGTCGTGGAGACCTGAGCGAAGGGCTCTGCAAAAGTGGGCATAACTCGTAGGCCTGGACTCAAGGGTTTTATCAAGACCAATAAGGGATGGAATGACTAAGGAAAACGTGACGCCCTCTGCTTGAAGAACCTGGAGAGCCTCCTCAAAAGGCTCCAGCAGGCCAAGGACATCTACCAATTGTTCACGTTTGACATGAATTACTGGTGGAGAAATAGTCGAGTCGTTTACTTCTTTGCGAGCTTGAGCCAGCAAGGCCATCACTGATCCCCAAGTGAATTCTTGCGCGAGTTTGCGAATGGTAGTAAAAGTGGAGTTCCAACTGTAGCTGCTGTAGTTCTGAGGACTTGCGAGAGAGAGTTTGCATTCTCTCACAAGAACCTCATTCCAGTAGGCACTGCGTCGAAAAAAGGCCACTATATCTTGGGCCTGAGAAAGCACGGAATCTACAGACCCAGAGATCTTCAGAGCATCCTTGATCACCAAGTGCAACAGGCTGGTGATACAATCCATATGTGTGCCCAACAGGATTTCGGAGAAATCTTCTACAGAGATTTGATCATCAAGGAAGTCTAATAGTTCATCTTCTTCAGGGTCATTCTTCAGTGCGGAATGCATTAACTTGTAGTCACAGAAAACATCATGAGTCGCAATGGTGTTCTTGGCCTCGTGGGCAATGACGTACCCGATGTTGTGATGAAATAGTCCGTAGCTTAGGAGAACAGCTTCCAGTTCTCTTGTAACCATGACATTCAAGTTCTTCCCACTTAAATGGCGAATAGCAATCAAAGGCCTGTGAACATTCCAATCATCGTCTAGGAAATGCAGTTGAACAGCGAGAATAGGGTCAGCATACTCACTGGCCCAAACATCTGCAGTGACATGAACAGTGCTGTGCCCCCCGTTCACAGCAGTACAGTCTCTCAGCTGTTTAATCAGATGTGGCTTGACTGCCTTCTCCACTTCATCGTACAACCTCTGCCCCACTATCCGCTGAGAAAGCTTTGGGTATTGAGGACCAATTGTAGCCATGAAGTTCCGGAAACCAGATCCTTCAACAATGTTAAGAGGCAGCATGTCCTCAGAGATCATTCGTAGCACTGCATCCGTGATGGTTTTCTGTCGATGCTGCACTGTGCTGCTGAGATTGGAAGTTAAACTTGTGGGTGAAGAGCAGTTGGTGTCATTTTTGCAGTCAGAACCAGGAGACTCAGCTTCTGTCGACACAGACGTCTGTGTACTAATGTTAAGCTTCCGTTTTCTCTTGGGAGCACCAGTATCTCTCGATTGCTTTAACTGCAAACAAGGATGACATTTTATTTAGTATTTAAAACAGATTAAGGTCTTTAGATATTTTTGACAGCACACTGTCAACACTGATACTGCAGCCTTCCTCCAGAAACTTTCTTATTGGGTTTAGAAACATTAAATTCATTTAGAAGTGGTCCTACATTGGATCCTTGAGTTCAGGAGACTACAGCCCTGCATATTTTAATGTTTTCCCTGCTCCAGCATACTGTACATTTGACAGAAGAACTTCTCAGTTAGTTGGCCTCCCTCTGATACCTAGGCTGAAAGAGGTTCTTCTTGCAATGGGTTTCTACACACTTTCTGGCTGTTCTCTCCCTGTCATCTCTCTTCCCCAGCTACTTCTGCTTCTCTTGCCTTTCCTCCACTGCTCAATCTCATTGTCTAGTAAAGTAGAACCTATAGTCCTTAAAATGAGGTTCTCCTACATACTGGTCTGAATCACAAAATCAAGACTGTTTAGGTAAATTCTAATCAGTTATTCAATTCAGTATAAGAACCATGAGTACCAGAGTGGTGAAATTTACTAATCATTTCAATTGCAATTAGCATATCAACATCTATAATTATTATATATATAACTTTTTTTAAAACATTAAATGTGTAGTAATGTTTCCCATTACAATTAAGAATCTATATAAATCAAATCATACAGTATATCATGCAGACCAACCCGAGATTAACCACAGACATTTGTACCTATCAGTGAAGTTACACTTAACAGCTAACACACCGAAACATAGACGTTAAATAAAATTCTAATATAATTGAAGGAAAGCCCTGCTTACCTGCTTAGGGATGTGTGTGACTGGATCTGAATCCAAAACAACATCGCAACAGAAGTCTTGCAAACTTGCACTGGGAGTGTCTTGGGCAGTTTTTCTTATCTGTGACAAGATATATAAGAAAATACTTTTATTTGTAAGAATGAACAGGCTTTCAGCTTCCATAAACTGGAAGGACAGCAGGTGCTACCATTCTTTCCCACATAATACGATATTCCTTTACTGCTGGTTTACAAATGTAAGCTTAGCCAAGCATTAAGAACAGTACTGGAGTAACACCACTGTGAATATCCAATAAAAAAGTGTCCATTATTTACATAGCTTTGATTTATAGAGCTACTCTTGGTTTGTTTTAGAACTGAAATACATGAATTCCATAATTACAGTCATTATCTGCATATAGATAGAGATAGTAAAATAGTTTGCAGTTAATAAATATTCCTTACTTTCATAGGAATGTCTGTTACCGCATCTGATGCTACATCATTATGACAAGAGGCATCAACCTGAAAGCACAACGCCTTTTAGTAATAGTTCAATTCAATTCACACACATGCACACGCACAAAAATAAGACAGTAATAATGATGACAAACCTTCTCTTCCTTAATAGGATGAGGAACTAAGCTGTCTTTCTCATGTACAGACTCTTCTAGAGAAGCCACAGCATTTTCGTTCATCATCAATACACCAGCGTCCAGTTTGCGCTTGAGGGTTGAATACCAGCGATTCTTGATAGAGTTGTCTGTCCTGGCAGATGTATTAATACTGAATCAATATAAAGTGTTTGGATGCAAAGAGTTAACAGATATACTTTCAAATGACTGCTACTGCAAGTCAGGGCTCAATTTCTTTAAACCACCTAAATTGACGATAATGTCTATAATCATGTGTGTTAACCAGTTATCACAGTATAACTGCCTGCCTGACGCATGATCATCCAGCATGCCATGAAAGCATATACTGTAAAAGAATGTGAAAATCTTGACCAACAGAGTGGAAAAGAACATTTAAAAGAACAATTACTTCAACTAATCAGTATCAGTAAAACAAAAACATATCTGTAATTACTTTAGTAATTACCATCATACTTACAAAAACAAGGAGAGACAGAGTATACACTGTCATTTTTTATTTGCATATAAAAACATTTTAAACACTACAATTACACCTACACCAAGCAAAGCTTAACAAGTGACATAGGTGGTAGCATTACATGTCCAGTTTAAGCTCAGATTATATATATTTTTTTATTTACAGTATTGCACTGCTTTATTGCTGGTTCACCTATGAAACCACAGAAAAAGAGATATATATTGTATATTGTGAAAATGTCTGCAAGTACTGTGATATTAAATTGCAGGTACGATTTACTATCCCAGACAAACTCACCTCCCGGGGAGCAGCCTAGCAATCCTGGCCCAGCGATTTCCTAGTGCTTTGTGGGCAGTGCAGATGATGAGATCTTCTTCTGAAGTCCACGAGGTTTTATTCACTGAAGGGTCCAGATGATTATGCCATCGTTCTCTGCATTGTTTCCCCCTGCGACCTTGTAGATACTTGGCAATCCTGACCCACTTCTTGTCACCAAACTTTGCCACGAGATCAATGAGCTATGAATGACAGGAGTTTTATTATATTGTAATAGACAACTCAATTAACAACTTATTTTTTAACAAAAGTGACAAAAGATGTCACTTGCGTTTGAAATGCACTGGAATCATCATTAAATTCTTGACTTTTCTGCAATTACCATTTGTCTCTGACTTTATCTTTCTCTTGTGCTACCCTCCAAATCTTGAAGTGCTAGAGCAGAGAACATCATACTGGTTTCAATGCCAAGCACATTTGGGAGAGAAAAACCTACGCCTGCAAATCCTTGCCCTTAAACATAAGTCTTTCTAAGGAATTGGACTGCAGTTCTTGATAAATGTGGGTTAACATGATAGACTTATGTAGTTGGTTACCACTAACATGTGACTAATGCTGAAGTAGAACCTCAAAAGCTATCTGTAGATTTCATTTATCTCCAAATTTTAATATTGTCCCACCTTTTTATCTTCTTCCTTGGTCCAGGTTCCCTTTATCAGGTTTGGGTCCAGAACAGATGCGTAACGGTACTTACACTCGTGTTCACTGCGGCCCTAAAGAGATACAATCAATTTGGTAAAAGTTCTCAGATTCTCTAAACCACAATGATAAACAAGGATTAAAGCAACAAGAGTAATACGTTTCAGACAATTTCTTTTACTTACAGGTAAGCTGCCAGCAACAGAATCCCACTTATTTGTGCCAAATTTCTGGACCAGTAACATGAGAGTGTCATCCTACATGTGAAAAAGGGAAAAAAGAAAATGTGACAAACACTAGTTACTATAAACTTCAAGCATTATAAATCAAATAAAAAGAGTGTCATCACTGGAGGGTAATTATTACATTACACATGAGCTGTGTCCGAAAAGTGCACTCGTTCACTATGTAGTGAATCAGCCATTTCGTAGGGTTGTCCGAAATTCCAACCATCAATTTCACCCACTAGTTTGGGCACTACAAAATCACCACGCGATGCCAAAATCTAGTGTCCAGACACTGTACACTACATGAATACACATGTACCATCATGCACTGTGGGTTTCTTTTACCATGCCCTACATATTGAACAAGTGCACTTTTCACAGGAGATTCAGCCACACTTCCACTTTCTCTCTCTTTCCGCGGAGGACAATAGTGCTCCCCAGACGGATCTATCCATCACCGTGCCCACCAGACCCCGCCTCATGTGCAGGCTGTGTCTGAACTACAGAGACAAGACATGTATTTATGCGACAGAAAAATGACCAAGATCTGGTGCACTATTTAATCAACAGTTGGTAAAAACGTAACATCCCGAATGTCCGAAATTAAGTAAACATAGCCTCCCCTTGTCCACTAGTTAGCCCCCCATATAGCAAACACTATGTAGTGAACGAGTGCACTTTTCGGACACAGCCATGGAGTATTTAACAGCATTTAATCAACAGCATTTCTAAAAGCTCTCTCAGTCAATGTCCTCCGGTATCATGTTTTTCTTCACAAAAGCTAAATTAATACAATCAAAGCAACTTATGAAAAACAGAACACCATGAAAAACAGAAAAAGAGAATCCAGGTTTGCTTTACAAAAAGTATACAACCAACCACTTCCATATCAATGTCTGTTTGTGTCAAATATTATCATTAAATGCTGACTTTTTTGTCCTTACTTTTGATAGACAACATCAAATTTGAATGTACAGATAATCAAATGGTTAATGGAAAAAATGATTAAAGAAATGAGCTATTCCACTTGAAAAGCATGTTTAACACCCTTGTCAATATCATTCATAATGTTTTAATATCTACTACAATCGTAGAAAAATTCAATAAATAAAAAAGTCATTCCTAAACATAGTTTCTAGCAGTGCTGATGTCACTCACCTCCTCTTGGGTCCATCTCACCCTAGACTTCTCAATCCCCTTTTGTTCTGCCCAGGATTCTGGTTTAGGATGAAGCTCTCCAGATTCATCCATCAGGCTGAAAACAGATTCAATAATGAGGACATACGGTAGGACTAAATTTAAGAAAATCTATTTTATAACTGATCAAGGTTTGAGTAAATTGAGTCGCCGCTCCCACACTATATTATAAGTAAAGTTCATACCCACATTAATTCACACACAAACATGCTCTATTTCCACATCTACCACACACACATGCACCTTACTCTCAAGCAATGCACGCAACCACTTTTAATGCCACTTTTGTATATAGCAACTGAACACAAGCTTCTCTATTACCTGCGCTTTGTTTCTACCTATGCTTTTACTCTTGCTGCACAAAAGCATCTGCGAAAATATTTTTTTACCACACTAATATGACTGAATATACTAAATAAAATAAATATGAACAAATACAAATATACAGTATACAGTAAATAGTGATTGTATGTTCAGTATATCAGTGTGTTCCAAGCCCAGTATTTCTGGTAGTTCCTATTAAAAACTGGTTTGACTCGATCAGTCCTTCATTAAATTAAATCAGGAGCTGCTGATTGAATGTTACAAATTCACATGACGGTGTTCTCCTTACCAGCTTACAAAATATCAACTACTTTTTAACAAACAAAACCAATCTTGATACTTTTTCCTGCTTTCTTGTTTGCTTCCATGTATACTAATGTTAACTTTGGTAACAAAAGACACTTTATCACACCCTGAGAAAAATGGCTTTAAATATCTTGCATAGGCGCCCAAGACTTTTGCACAGAACTATATAATGACAATAAAACTCTTTTGCCCACATTCTGTCCAGATCTGCACAAACCAAACATGAGTATAACGGCTCACTAAAAAGAGGAGAAGAGGAAGGCCTAGCAGAAGGTTTATGAATGTGGTGAGGGAGGACATGAAGGCAGTTGGTGAGAGAAGATGCAGAAGATATGAGGAAATGGAGACGGTTGATCTGCTGTGGAGATCCCTAATCGGGAGCAGCAAAAAGTAGCAGCAGCTAATTCAGCTAGCACACATTTAAATGTGAATAACCAAAAGAAAGTTAGAGATTGTGTTAAAAGTGCGTAAAGGTCATGTTTTAGCTGATTCGACTCCACAGACTGGATAAAGGTTGGCTGAATTAAACTGATGAAGGTAAAGGCGGTTATGGCGTTAGGACACGTTAGCTTTAGCTTTTTCTAACAATAACGAAAAGATTGAACGTTGGTAAAATCGACGAAAGTTACAGTATTTTCGCTGGAGTTTTTACATCTAGAATTTTATATCCAACATAAGAGCTGTAGTTACCTACCAAGTGTTTAAAAACTTTTTTTTTTTTACACTTTTTCCTCGTTGACTCTTGGCAGTTTAGTTCCGTTAGCCGTTAATGGGCGGCGCGTGAACTTACAAGAGGCGCGCGCTGTTTTCTTTTTAAACCGCACGAGCGTTCGAAACTAACGGGCGAAATAAACCGTTAGTGCGGTGGGGATCCCACTGGAGCGGCCTGCTTCTCCTCTTTCTTCTTCTACTTTCAGCTGCTCCCGATTAGGGGTCTCCACGGCTGATCAACCTTCTCCATTTCCTTCTGCCCCTCCATCTTCCTCTCTAACACCAACTGCCTGCATGTCCTCCTAGACCTTCCTCTTCTCAGCATCTCCATCCTCAGAATCCTTCTCCCATCTTACTCAGAGTCTCTCCTTAGCACATGTCCAAACCAACGCAATCTCTTTTCCTCCAAAAGGTCCAACTCGAGTTGTCCCTCTAATAAACTCATCCCTGATCCTGTCTATCCTCGTCACTCCCAATGCAAATCTTTAACTTATCAGCTCTGCTACTTCCAGCTGTTTCCTGTCTTTTCAGTCAGTGACTAGCCAATATAACCGATCTACTACTGAGTCTGCAATAATAGATTCTTAACCACCTGTTACCAGCAATACACTTAACGGGAAGTTACTTAGCGATAGTATTTGTGTGTATATAGCACAGTGTATTTCATGTTGTTTTTTCTACAGATTTTTATTGGATTTATTTAGAGTTTATGCCACCGCTAGATCTGTTTTCCAGCTTCTCACATTCCACTTTTTAAACCAACGGACAGCTATACTTGAGTTCGGAACAAGCTAAGCTAAGCTAACTGAAAATCAGCGTTAGCCGAGTTAGCAGCAGCTACAGGCTAACGGTAGTAGCCACATACACCCCCTCCTTATTTCAGAACCATTCGTGATTTTATTTGTGTTGTTATCCTCGTAACCGTGCCTGCTTTATTGTTGTTGTTGTTTACGCGGCTTGGCTTTGTCGCATAGCAACTGATTACTGTTGTTGTTTGTTTACCTGCGCCGCAGACGTTTCCTCAGTTTATTAACGTCTTCTGGACGTTTCAGTCCCAGCCTGCACAGGTAGTAAGACTCTGTACTGTGTAAATGTGAGTTATGTCGGAGTATCAGTGCAGTTCGTTCGTCCTCCTCTCCTGACCGTCGTTTCCTCTCCTCTCTCTCGCGCCCAACTTTCAACTGATAATCCCGTTTACCCGTTTAGACACGTTCACCTTCTTGCGCGTCCACCGGCGCTGAAAATGCGCAATGGTTTCGCTTCCTTATGCCTGCAGTGGCAAATGCGCAACCGCGCAGATTTGAGTGCTCAATGTTCCTAAAAGGCACAAACACACACACACACACGTGCATATATCTCACTTTTTAAATCCAAACTCAAAACCCATCTGTTTGAGCTCACATATTGTCTTTAAATTATTTGCATTGTCCAATTGTACCACTTTTAATACCTATTTATTTTCTGCTTTTTGTTTTTTATTGCTGTTTATTTATGTGCACTTTTTGTACGGTGTCCTTGGGTGCTATAAAGGCGACTATAAATAAATAAATAAATAAATAAATAAATAAATAAATAAATAAATAAATAAATAAATAAATAAATAAATCAGGAAAGAAACAGGTTTGTTGGGCTCTGTGCCTCTGTCTTGGATGTGCTCTTGGTCTACACAGATGAATAAATGAATAATAAATGAATAAATGTAGTGAGTGTTATGTAGCTGTTATATGTGTTAATTTTTTTATATTAATTATTCTTTTTAAGAGATTATAATACATAGAATACAAATTCCCATAGAGGTAACAGCATATTATCAAACAAAGTACAATAATAGTTAGTATCAAACTTAAAGAGGGTCCATGTTACAAGTAAGGCAATAAAATGAATAAATAAAATAAGAATTGAAAATTAAAACATAAGAAACTTAGACACGTCCGATGATAACTTTTTGGCACGACAATTTTTAAGCAATCTCAGTGAGGAGTAAAGTAGTTTAAATTCGTTTAAGAAATGTGCAAAGCAGGGGAGTCTCTCCACTTACGACAATGTATATGATATTTGGCAAGTAGGAAAATAACATTCACAAGGTCTGATATAGACCATCTAAGCCATCAACATAAAACAGAATAAAGTTGATGTTAAACACAGGGATGTTTGACATTTTTAAAGACAGCCAGTCTCTAACGGCACTCCAGAACTGGCATGAAATGGAGCATGTAAAAAATAAGTGTTCCAAAGTTTCCTCCGCACAACCACAAAAGGTACAATCCACCTTGTCAAATTTAAAACGCTTATGCAAAAAACTGGAAACAGGATAAATCTTATGGCAAATCTTAAAAATATGTGTTAAAATGTGTGTGGAAGTGTGTTATTTTGTGTGTTTGGGCCATTCTCGCCAGTCACCCTCCTCCAGAGTGTTAGCTGCTGGAGTGGAGTGTGGTAGGAGTTGGGTGTTGTACTAACGTGAGCTAGTTGGGGGTGCAGTGCTCTTTGCTAAGGTCTGTGTTGGAGGCTGTGAAGATGACAGTAAGAAGACGCCTGCTTGGAGATCAGCGTGTCGTCGCATTTTCTCTCTCACGCTCACCACAATATTATAATATGGATATATACCATTTAGTCTATACATAACCAATTCACTTATTTCGGTAGGTTGAATGTTCATACTTTTTAGAGCCACTGGTGTCATTGTTAAGAATGCATCTGCAGGGTCCTCCACTGGGGGGAAGTGTTGCATCCAGTGTTTTCTTTTCGTTCGCAGCTCTCAGGACAAACAGTGGACCCAGTGGGAAGGACTGTGGCAGCCTGAGACTAATCATTTAGGTCTGAAACCAAGTATTTTGGTGACACTGTCTAATGAATTCCCTCACAGTGCTTGACTTACTTATCAGAATGCCTACATCACAACAGGACGTCCTGAAAAGCATCTGTGACAGTCAACTTCTAAACTATCCTTACATCTAAAACAGTCTTCCTGTGTAAAATGCAGTCATTTGACTGTGATTTACTTTTAATGTGTCTTTGCATGAGAAAAGTGACAGTGAGTATTAAAAGAATCCTCAACCTGGAAATTCAGGACACACTGCAAAGCAGGTAGTATACACTGAAAAACTGTCATCGTGAAGGGCCCATAGAATCCATCCATTCATTATCTTAACTTCTTATTCTTAACCGGGGTTGCAGGTGTTTATCCCAGCACTCACAGGGTGAAAGGCAGAGAAACACCCTGGACTGGTCACCAGTCTATCACAGGGCAGGCTTATATAATACAAAACTTAATTAGCATTGCTTTTAAATAAAAGACTTTAACATAATAGATCAACTCTGAATAGTTTAAAAATATACTGCTTACCATCCTTATGGTCTTTTTATGGAGACTCAAACTCAGTTCCATTGGTTATTCATTTTTGCACACTAGCTTTGGCTTGAAGTGACTATCGACAGCAGCCCTGGTCTAAATATTAGACAGAGTGTCCATTTCTGTAATTTGCACTTTGGCTGTCTCTGTTTTTTTTCCTTTGTGTGGCATGTGCCCCTGTGATTTGTGACACTATTCCCTTTCACTGACTGACACAACTCTGGCAACACTTTCACAATAATCAGGGTTTAGAAACTTGTATTGATTAGCTTATGTAAGACATTTAAAGTCACTTTAAATGTTTTTAGCTTGTTTGCAGTCATGTGTATATTATGACAAGCAAAATTCAGATGGAAGTAAAGAATCAACTGAAAAGTGAGAACATAAAGCAAGTAGTGTCAGTAAATCGAACCGAGTCAGAAAAGCCAAATAACAGCGCCAGCGGCTAGCGGCCAGGCTCTCAGACCCAAACTGAGCACGTCTACCTGTGACCGACTAACTTCCTGACAAAACTCTGCTGCTGAGTTTGTCACCTACAGTACTGGAGAAATAGTGTAAAGGGGTGTTATTCTGTTGTTACTTCTAGGTTATAATTGTGGCTTGAGATGCCTTGTATATAAGGGCCCCGGAACCATTATATACACTTTTAAAAATCATTTGTTTCATCCCCTCACTCACTTATCCACCCAGCGATTTGCATGAGTGAAACATGTCCTGACCTGTACTTTACTTTACCATACTGTGTTTCTCCAGTGTGAAAACCCTTGCAGTGTTAATGTATAAGCTTTTGGTTTTTTTGTTTTGTTTTTTATAAGCTGCCACTAGCAGTCCTGTGATTCAAACCCATAACCTTCTGATAGCAGGGGTAAAACACTAACCACTAGTTCATCAGCATTATAGTGTTGTTTTTTTATTGCCATTGTTTAGCCATGTGATAAAAATTTAACCCAGGTTTGTTGGTTGTTAGTGATGTCCTGGAACACCTTGTTAAAGTGTTAAAGATACATTTATTAGTGCCATAGAAAACTCCCATTGAAATGTCTATTTAGCCCAAACAGACAGTAGTGCTTATACTTCATCAACTTCCCAGGTGTTAGTTTGTGTCTCCATTGTGTTTTTTCTGCATGGACAGTAAAAAAACAGTGGCCTCTTTCTGTGTTGTCATGACAACATTTTAGCCAATCAGAAACAGCATTGTAGTCAGTTCTGCTGCGGCCCACTTTCAGTCCTGCCGTCGGGGCTGTGGAGCTGAACGATGTTTTTGTTGTTTTAGAGATGAAGCCGCTGGAGTCGCACCCGGTGTTTAACCCGGCCATTAAAGTCACAGACACCCCGAAGGAGGAGAAAAAGCCTCCGCAGGTGAAGGACGCGAACGATGACCTCAACTTTAACCTGTTTGAGCAGAAAGAGAAACCTGCAGCAGAGAAAGGTGAGCAGAGCACTGAAATACTTTATTAGGTATTCCTCACTGGTACCAGGTTGGACCTCCTTTTGCCTTCAGAACTGCTTAGTTCTTCATGGCTTACACTAGCAGTAAAATGTTTTCCTACATTAGCATGTTACTCACTTAATATTTACAGAAATACACAGTATTCTTTATTTACAAATAAATGTACGTACAGTATGTTCACCATTTGAGCTCCTTTATTAACCAGAAAATGTCATGTTTTTTTTTCATCACAACTGACCTACAGAAAGCCACCTATTATAATTATAATTACAATGTGGATCACCAGACAAGTGTTGGATATTTAACGAGCTATTATATATTATATATTTATTATTTATTTATGTGTTCATTCATTCATTCATTTATTTATGGACTGGAAATGAGAGTCTTTGAAAGTCCTTCAGGAAGCCTGGAGAACTGTTCCTCAAGAACTACATTAAAAATACAAGAACGTCTGGATATTTGGAAACAAAATATGAAGAAATGAAGGTCTCAGGACTT
Organism: Alestes dentex; assembly: GCA_037576975.1. Classification (NCBI taxonomy): domain Eukaryota; kingdom Metazoa; phylum Chordata; class Actinopteri; order Characiformes; family Alestidae; genus Alestes; species Alestes dentex. Next base: position 30,402 of record JBBIGA010050130.1, read on the forward strand.
TTGTACAATGCTGTATATGTTACTGAGACCAGTAATTTGTGGACATTTGTCCTGAGTGTTGTTTTTGAGCTGTGCTTTGTGCTCTGATTAGTATTTTAATGGTAAATAACCCTTTACACAGCTCATATTGATCAAAGAGGAAAAATCACCACACCGTTCTAACGAAAGGGCTGATCTAACTAATATCACCCATTCACTCATTTTCTGTAACTAGGGTTGCTTTTCCTCACTAGGGTCGCAGGTACCCGGAGCCTATCCCGGGGCCAATGGGCATGACATTATATTAATAATATTATGCACAGTAATATTATGCACATTGTATTGCCTGTGTTTCTCCACTGATCTTCGTTCTCCGCCATGTTCTGTGCTGTTCTGTCTTTTCTTTCTAGCCGAGAAGAAGAAGGAACCCAAAGACGTGCGTGACTTTGACTACACTGGCCGCAGCTGGACCGGGAAATCGCCCAAACAGTTTCTGATTGACTGGTGCAGGAAGAACCTCCCCAAGAGCCCCCCACCCTCCTTCCAGAAAGTTCCTGCTGGGAGACACTGGAAGTGCAGGTATGAGACGACATTTTCAGATTCTGAATGTTTTAGTATTTATTAATACTACTAACGCAGTGAATAATCACAATACTACTTATTTAGAAATGTGGAAAAAATATAATACAATTATATATTGATATAATTGAAATATGATTATATTCATTTACTAGAACAAAATGTAAAAAATGATATTTTTATCAGAATCACAATCATAATCAAAATCAGAATCACGTCTATTGGCCTTTTGGAGCAGCAAGCATGCTCCGTAAGAGACAAATGAGTGTGGTGTGGGCGCATGTACACACATATTTTTACATATTGTTGTTGTTTTATACTGTTGTGCTTGAGAGACACCGTCGACCAGAATCAAATTCCTTGTATGTGTTCGCTCACAAACTCGGCCAATAAACGCGATTCTGATTCTGATTCTGATATGGCGACCGGTGTTCTGACATTTCAGCATACACACCGGCGCTGCACGATGGGCTCTGGACCCAAAGTCCGCTGGACACTTGCTGTGTCTGCTGGCTGCAGCTTGTGTGGATGTTTGCCGGCAGGCTGCAGGACTAAACGCCCGAACATACTGCAGCAGCGGTATCAAGAAGCATCTTGTGCGAAACTGGGCACTGCATCATTCGTTATAGGTATAGCCAGTTATCAGCCGTTCTAGTGTTAAGAACCGATTTTCAGAACCGAAAAAAAATGAGTGGTTACCCGGTATTTTTGAATAGGTTCTTATTTGGAACCTAATTTCGGGTTCCCAGCCCTAATAGGAAATAACATATTCATATGAAATATGTTTACAATGCATTATTTGTCATTTAATAATGTACATTTTGAATAAGTGAAAATTAATAATAACTGTTATGCAGTTTAAAATATTTAAATGTACAATTACAGTTCTCATATATTAATGATCAAAATAGGCTAATTGTTAATGTATATGTATAAAGGTATATGTGTGTCTGTCTGTCTGTATATCTGAATGTGTATTTCTGTGTCTCTGTGTGTTTATATATATATATATATATGTGTGTGTGTGTGTGTGTGTGTGTGTGTGTGTGTGTGTGTGTGTGTGTGTGTGTGTGT
>JBBIGA010050131.1:0-12925 GCA_037576975.1 Alestes dentex
ACACACACATACAGACATACACACACACACACATACAGACATACACACACACACACATACAGACATACACACACACAGGTTTTTGTGAAAAATAAGTACATCAGAGAAACTCATCCAAAATTAGGACATGTCTCTACAAACACAGTAAGAGTGTTTTTCAGATCTGCTGTTTAGACAAAGTTTCTGGTTTATGTGACATTTTAGGACATTCAAGTGTGCCGTCATTTAACACACACACAATGGCGAACACAGGCTGTTACGAGGGTGCGAACTAGCGGGGAGCAGGGGGAGCTAGAGCTCCCCTAGTGGTGAGCTCCCCTGGAAGCATGATTTGTGAAATTTTGAGGGAGCTCTAAAATATTGATATGATGACCAAATAAATTCCATTTTGGGCATGAGTTTTCTCACAGATGTAAAATAAGTAAAATAAAATTTTATTTAGAGCTTATTACTCACGAAAAAACGTGCCTGCTTGCACGCTCGTGGGGGTGCCGCCTGCAGACCCGCCCACTACCCCCCCCCCACTCACACCAGCTCGTTTAGTTAGCAATACATGTTTACATGTTCGGCTCTGTGTACAGCCCCATAGGCTATAGCCCATGTGAAACAGTAAGTTTTTGAGTTGAGAAGCCTAATTTTAAGTTGATGTAATTAAACAGTCAAACGTTACTCTGGTGGTCCGTGGATTATTCATTATCAGGTGGATTGAAGTTTGCGTAGCCCATACATGTGCATATGCTCAGGAAATCTGTTCAAATGAAATGAACCTGATCCATCGGGGCATTTCATGTAAATATTGTACAGACCTATAACTGGCATCACCCATGTGCAACGAACCAGCATTAAAACTTTGATTGACCCATAACCCACTTGATTTGGACTTGCAACTTGACCCTAATTAGCTCGTAGTCACTTAACTGAACTCAGACTAGCTCTTAACTGACTCAATACCTGACTCAGACTGTCAACTCTATTTCAGAAAGGGGACTCTAACTCAAGTCACAATCAAGTCACTTCTTCACTTGACTTGTAACTCGACACGGAATGCCCCTTAACTGGCTTGCTTGTGACTCGACACTAACTCAACCTTAAGTGATTCATGATTTGACTTGGACTCGTCCTTAACTGACTCATGATTCAACTGAAGCTAATCCTTAACTAACTCACGACTTAACGTGGACTGACTCGCAACTCGGAAGCTTAGAACGGCCCATAACTTACTCATGACTTGACTTGGATTCACCCTTGCAACTAGACTCTACTTAGCTCTTAACTGACTCACAACTCAACTCTGACAAACTCTTGACTGACTCATTGCTTGACTCAGACTGACTCTTGACTCGATTTTTACTCAGCCTTAAAAGATTCATGACTTGACTTGGATTCGTCCTTAACTGATTCGCAATTCAACTGAAACTGTCCCTCAAACTGACTCACAACTTGGACTGATGTGCTCTGACCAGCTTACAACTCACTTGTGACTTGGACTCACCCATAACTGACTTGCGAGTTGACTTGGATTGGCCCCAACTGACTCATAACTCGACTGAGACTTGACCTGACTTGACTTGCTATACAAATTATAGACTAACCAGTACTTGTATGCTCACATCTAGCAGTTTACATCTTCTCCAACAGGGGGCACTGTTTGCGTGCAAAAACAGCCATAAACCCTAGAGAGATCCAACAAAAATCTGTTTGCGGTAACAACCAAATGAGGAAAAATACAGTGGTGGCCAAAAGTCTGTGAAAACCAAATTCTTGTATATTTCGATTTATTTTCTAATTTAATACAAAGTTTTTAATTACAAATTATATTATTATGAGCAGGTCTGATCCATTAGAGTTGTCTGAATACAAAAAAACCTGACCTTTCAATTCAAACGGCATAACGTTTGTCAGATAATTGTGTTTTTTTCAAGGCTAGTCTGACAAATATGCACACGCATATTTAAAGAAAATGCCGTGGCTTTTCCCAGTTATTCTTTAAGCTCTGAGGTGAAAGGATCATTTAATCAAAGAATGGGACTTGAGCATTATTCACCTTTCAAACAGTGAACTTTCTCGTGTTTTCTTTTCAAGAAAACACTTAGAACACTTCTGGACTTACAGGACTAGAGTGATATTTTCATCTCGCAAAATTGTTCCCACTTATTGTGCACCAAATATGACTGGTTGATTCCACTGTAACTTCTTAATTTTGTAGGGGGTTCATCTAATGAGCATGGCCTTCAGGCCAGCTCCTGATAGGAGAGCTTTCTTAGATGTATGTACATAGATAGAACAGAAAATAAAACAGGCATGCTGATTTTATTAAATAAAAAATGGACTAAAACTTACAGATATGTTCTCAGAAAAATCAGATTTACTTCCACAATGGCTTTATTTCAAAAGTGATCATATCTCAATGCAGTTAACTGGGAAAACCGTTTTGTAATTACAGTGCATTAGGATTTAATAACTACTTGTTGTTCCCAAAAACCTGATACATTGAATAAAACAGATAAGAAGTCCTTTCACAGTTTGTAATATCTGATACTACATTGATCAGCAGTGTGTTTTGATGTAAGCTTGTATGAAATGACCCCCCCAATCCTTCCCTCTCATCCATTTTAACCCTCCGCTTTGAAGGTCTTACCTTCTTTTCCACTTTAATCCCAGAAATGAGAGTAATTTCTTGGTGAAGACCTGGTCACACACTGATTCTAGGGTTACAAAGTGATGCCCATCTCTTCAGCAGGAACATGGAACAGGCTAATAATCTCCCCATAGATCTCTGGGGTGGAATGTCCTCTGTGCTCTCGCTTGGGTGGAAACGGCCTCTGTGTTTCCATCAAATCAATTCTAGCGCTTCCTACAGCTGTGGTGTTATGCTGCTGCTTGATAAAGCTGTGAGCTGTGAGGCTCTCTTGCTGTTTTTCAGCAGTGCAGTGATGGACGTTGCTCAAGGCCGCCACATGCTTCTGTTTGTTAAAGTGTAATTGCTTCTTTTTCTGAAATACAAGGCTGACTGGAGGCTTCACTGTCGCTTGGAGTTTGCATAACCTTCTGTCCGGGGTGACCCTGTTTGTGCACTTGGTACAGACAAAAACCAAAAAAAAAATCACCCTTGATTTGTTTCCTTTTCTGTCACTTCTACCAAATGAAACTTGAATTCAAATTAAAATTGTATGTATTCAAATTCTAATTTTATTTGTCACATGCACCATCACACAAGTCTTGAACCTTCGCCACCCAAAAGAAGAGGAAGACCTGCATCATGACTATTCTTCTCCTATATATAATCTTGTCCTATATATTAAAAAAAAAACCCTCAGGCACTTATATTCTTAACTGTTTTTCCTTACTTTATTAAGTATTAAACTCTGACTTTTTTCTTTCTGACAGGGTTTGTTGAGGTGTGTAAGTTACTTGGTTAAAAGCAGATATTGGTTTAAGTTGAGCTTTACAGGTATGAAGAACAGATGTGGTCTACTTAAGCACTGATGTGTGTCGCTCTGGATAACAGCGTCTGCTAAATGCCGCAAACATAAATGTAAACAAGCAGTGAAATGCTTATTGCCATGTGACTTAACAGTAGAATAGGAGTAAAAATTACATCTGAATTAAGTTTAAATATGATGCAACATATTTGAATAGAATGTGACATAAGGTGATGAGAGTCCAGACCTAGACCTTGTCCTGGTTCAGGGCCCGAGTGGCCTGAGGGAAGAAGATCCTCCTCATTCTCTCTGTTTTGACCTTAAGGGAGCAGAAGCACTTCCCTGACCTCAACAGGGAGAAGAGTCCATTGTTGGTAAGGCTGAGGTCTTCCATTATCTTCCTGGCTTTGGTCCAGCACTGCTTGGTGTAGGACTGGAGAGCCCGTCTGTCCAACTTAGTACTGTTTCCAAACCAGCTATTCCCTGTCAGGATGCTCTCGATGGTGCAGGAATAAAAGTTCCTCAGTATGGTGACAGATGGAAGTCTCTGAGGCGTCTGAGGTAGAAGAGACACTGTGGGCCTTCTTCACCAGGGCGTTGATGTGACAGGACCATGACAGGTCCCCCGAAATGTGAACACACAGGTACTGGAAACTGTCCACTCTCTCCACTGGCGTCCCGCTGATGAGGGGCTGGCAGTTCCTCACCTGCCTGGTGCTGAAGTCCACAGTCATCCACCTCGTCGTGCTGACGTTTAGGAGGAGGTTGTTCTCCCGGCACCAGTTCTCCAGCACCCTCATCTGCTCCAGGTAGGCCTTCTTGATGTTTTCAGAGATCAGGCCCACCGCAACAGTGTCGTCAGCAAACCTGACAATGGAGGTGGAGTCTGACATGGTTCTACATGGAAAAAAAAGAAATGAAATCAACTGACTACTGTTTATTTGACGTTATTACTAAAATCAAATGCATCACACCTTTGCTATTAGTCCTTGGGCTTGTTAGCACACTTTTTAAACAACAGGGTTTTTTTGGTTTTAGTTGAGTTTTTGTTGCAGTAACATTATTAACTTATGAAGGTCTGACTGAATATTAAAGGTCTTTCTAGGATATTAGAACATTCCTTACTGGTAGTACAGCATGTCTCACTGTGCCTCTCTATTTCAGAAGGTGCTCCTGTTGAGAATGCTAGAGCATGGAGGAGGTTTTTACATTTGTACATTAGCTGAAGTAGTGTGTTAGTGAGGGTCGAGTTCTGCTCCGCACCGAGACTGTGTCACCTCATGCCATTAGCAATGAAATGTCCAGATCTATGCTCGCCCAGCACTAAGGTTGTTCTGCCCTACCCTGGCATTACAGTCTCAGGGCAAACTGACCTTATAGTCACGCTAAGTATGACAAAGGCCCTTATCCAGTGCTTGATAGAAGTGGTCCTATTAGACAGAGCAGGTGCATAAGTAGGTCAGTATAGCATCTTTTTGCCTAAGGGGATATGAATCAAGATAAGTGTTTCAATTATCTTTGTGAATGAGTAAGAGTATATTTATTATTTCCAGCCAAACATCATGCTGATGCTGCTTCCTTTCCTAACGGAACCATTCACTTCCTTAAGGGGTAGTCCATATACAGGTCCTCTATATTTGACCCATTCACTAAGTGAAGCAGTGGGCAGCCAGGAACACAGCACCCGGGGAGCAGTGTGTGGGGACGGTACTTTCCTCAGTGGTGCCACTGGCAGTTCTGGGATTTGAACCCATAACCATCCGATCACAGGGGCAACTCCCTAACCACCAGGCCTCCAGCTATGATGCTAAAAGAGCAGCTTCCTTTCACACAGGAGCCCAGAAGATGAATTTTCACCAGGCATGAACTGTATACCTAGCTAAGAGCAGGAGTAATGTCAAATTCAGGACCATGATAACATCACCTGAGACATACTACAAGGAGAAACAAAACCTATTCCTTCCATTTTAACGAGATAATCAACGTTATTAACTCCACCTCACAGTGGTTCGAATGCTGTGGTTGATTGGAGTATAATCTCAATGTCAATAAGCCTAAAATGCCCCACTAACAATCACAGTGCTCCACTTAACACACTATTTTGTAAAGTTTCGATAGTGGCAAGCAGCAAAAAACACTGAAGTCAAGCTAAATTTCTTGTACATGGCGAGCACACCTGGATTAAAAGTCTGCTTGGATTAACGGGTGAGGGTTTGTATGCAACCCTGTACTGAAGGACTGAACATATTTGGGGGATGTGCAGTGAACTGTGGGAAGAGAGCTTTGGTGAGCAGTGGCATTTATGCCTGGAAGAGGTAATAGCAATGGCATCATATGCAGGTAAAACATCTTAGTTTTGTTTGATAGTTTGATTAGGTTCAGACATGCAATATCCACAATATCTACCATTTCACAGAAATGTTATTGGCATAATCAGACTCAAAGATTTTTACAGAATTGTGTAAATTCAAAATTTTCTCTTGATAGCAAAAAAAATAAATAAATTAAAAAAAACACTTGCAGCTACCATACATGCAAATAACAAAAGTATCATATGAGATTGGACACCTTATAGTCGCACCTCTGGCTTCCCCCCTGGTGCACAGAAAGTGTTCTTAGTCACTCAGCTTCCCTTGCCACTTATACTGTTATCACTACAAATGGTCTTTGTTGAGCCTAGGAGGAACTTGGGATGGTGAAGTCTGAAAGATGATATGAGCTATGACTGAATTAGCACTTAAGACAAGATTCGTTCGGAACTGTTGGTGCAGCTGGGACCTGATTTTTACAATACTGAGGTCAAAAGGCCACCAATAACAATGTGTGGCTCAATGGGTAGGATACTTGCTTCTGGACTAAGCGGTCATGGGTTCAAATCCTACCTTCAACACACCACCACTGGGTCCCTGAGCAAGACCCTTAACCCCAATTTGCTCCAGGGAGACTGCCCCCTGCAGGTAGGGAATGGAAGTCGCTTTGGATAAAAGTGTCTGCTAAATGCCGTAAATGTAAACCAGAGGCACGACAGGTGACCGCCGGAAGCCCCTGAGTAGCCAGTAGCAGGCCAGGTCGAAAGCGTGCATTAAGAATAACTACTGCACACGCCAGTAAACGCTTGCACACTCCTTAACTTGTGTTCCTTTTTAAGTTGTTTTACTTTCTAGTTTAGATTTGTACTTATTTTATAATGTTTGCACAGTCATGAAAAGGAGCAGTCCAGCATACATTTCACTTTGTGTTGTACTTGTATAACTATGCATGTGACAAATAAAGAATCTTGAATCTTAAATCGTGAAACTTCAATCACTTCTTTTGTATGCGCATACAGACAGACAGACAGATACACACACACACACATACACACACACACACACACACACACACACACAGCATATTACCAAAAGCTAATAGGATACACCGTTGGAGGTGAAAGCTCCAGTCCAGTGGTGCAGGCAGCTCTAATCAGTTCCAAGCTTCCACAGAGGGTCAGCAGAGGCTGCTGGAAAATGTTTGTTTACACAGGACAAAGCAGCCCAAGAGATAATGACTTCATCACCAGAAGCCCAAAACTCCTAATCGGGTGCGCGAACCCAAACAAGAGGCGGATTCATGGATGGTCAGTAGCCCCCAAGGGTCAACACAGGGGCGGACAGCAGCATCTTTCAATAAACAGTCACTCCCCCACACAGGAAACTTTTAATGAGCGCAAAACAAATAAACCAAATAAGAAATCAACCAAATGAACCAAAACTCCATCTTTACAAAGTGTTTTTCTAATCTGCTCCTCTTTCTGTGTGCGTGTGAACGTGTGTGTGTGTGTGTGTGTGTGTGTGTGTGTGAGGCCCAGCCGTCAGGCTGGAAGGCTGTTTAGAATTCCGAGCACTTCGTCCAAGCACCCCCTCTCTCCCCTTCCTTGGGCATCTCTTCAATTTTCTCCTTTCTTCCTCTTTTTTCTTCTTGCCTTCTTCTTTTTTATACCAAGAGAAAGTGCACACTGCAACGTGTCTTCATGCCAGAGAATATTAGTGTTATTATTGCTGAATATGTTGCGCGAGGCCGTGTACCAGTACACTGCATGGCGTGTGTCTGTTCCTTATTGTGCATCTGTGACCTTGCAGCGTTTGCAGTATTCCTTTTTGTAACGTCTACCCACGCTACCTTGAAAAAGTGTTCACCCTCACTTAAAGCCTGGCAGATTTGTCTGGATCACAAGCAACAGTTTGGTATGTTTGCTATCATGTTTTATTTTAAAAGAGTGACACTCGAACTAAATTAATTCAAAGCGATATTGGTTTTATGAAATGTTATAAAAATGCTGGTTACAGGGATGAACGAGGAACATGGCTGGCTTACGACTGGCCTGCTTGGGAATTGTAGGGTTTTCTTCTGGCTTTTAAGGAAATGGACTGACGTATCAGATCTGAATCTGGTGAATCTGGTCTTGCGGAGCCCTTGTTTTCTAATGGGGGAGCCCTGAACAATATTAGGCAGGTGGTTTCAATGTTGTGGCTGATCTGTGGAAGCAGCACTATACGACCAAAGCATTGCCTGGAGAAGTGGCTTCCCATGAAAATCCCCTTCTTGCGCCAAAACTCAGCATGAGAGCAAGAAGGGGACTTTCATGTGAAGCCACAGAGAGGCCAACAGTTTTGTTTGAAGAAGTTTTGAAGTAGTTCAGTGGCTGATATTGGAGTGAAGGTGCACCAATCATCAATATCAAGAGGTCTGCATACAGCTGGCCTGGATGAGACAGTGGCTGAAAAGAATTTATTACGGAAGAAGAAAAACAAAACATTGGCGGGACCCAGCTAACTTGTGTGATAGTTTATCAGAATCAGAATCAGAAAACTTTACTGATCCTGGAGGAAACTGCCGATGTTACAACTGAACAGAGACACAGAGAGAAAAACAACATGAAATGTGAAGTCTGAATAGAAACCTCAATATAATGTGGACTCTATTCTTTATACACAAATGCTGGGGTATTAATACTTTAGATAAGTATCAGTCTATTGCACATAATAATAATAAGATACTGCACATAATGAAATGATTTAGCACCCGATAAGACAACTGCACATGGTAAGACTATTGCACATAATAATAAGATATTGCGTGATATTTCACATGGTAGACTACTGCACATAGTAATAAGATAATAATGCACATTTCAGCCCAATAATAAATTGTCAGATGAGACACAAAATAACTTGGAAGAAACCTCATTATTCCAAGCACAATGCAAAATGAGAGTTGTTGAACCTCAAAAAGGTGAAAAAGGTCAACAGCCGAGCAACCTGGGGAGTCTAGAGCAAGTCTGTCATGAAAAATTGGTGAAAATCACTCTGTAGATCAACTATCCAATCACACTGTAGGGATTTACCCCAAAAGAGTTACTAGTCCGATACTGGCCTAAAGGGGCTAAACTTTAGAATCCGTGCGTCCTCTGAACTCCCTTCTTCAGAGCTTTATGCTCGTTCTGTTCTTGCCACACTTCCAGCTGCACCCGGCTGTAGTAACCGCCGCAAAACTGCTCGTCGTTCCAGAACGTCTCAGAGACTTTTTATAGCTTAGAAAACAATGACTTAAAGACTAAAAACACTTTGATGCTGCAGTGAATTACACTTTCATTCTCAACAATTGTTATGTGAAAAATAAGGTGGATTCTAATTCACTGTTCTTTTGTTTTCTTAGGTAGGCTACTGTGTTCTGTTCACTTCCAGTCTGTTTAACTCCGCTTGATTATGCTCTATTGTAGCTGTTCTGATCTGTTCTATTCTATTCAGTCTTCCTCCGTGGTATTCTACTGTTATTTTCATTGCTTTTTCAGACTGTGGTATTTTCTGTTATTTTCTTTTCAGCGCTGTTCTGTTCTGCTTTGTTGTGTTTTACTCTATTCTATTCTATTCTATTCTATTCTATTCTATTCTATTCTATTCTGTCCTGTTCTATTCTGTTCTATTCTATTATTTTCTATTCTGTTCTATTCTGTTCTGTTCTGTTCTGTTCTATTTTATTCTATCCTGTTCTATTCTATTCTGTGCTATTCTATTTTATTCTATTCTATTCTATTCTATTCTGCTCTATTCTATTCTGCCCTGTTCTGTCCTGTCCTGTTCTGTTCTGTTCTAAAATTTTTGAACTACTTTCTTCAGAGCTTTATGCTTTTTCTGTTCTTGCCACACTTCCAGCTGCACTCGGCTGTAGGAGCCGCCGCAAAACTGCACGTCGTTCCAGAACGTCTCAGAGACTTTTACTAGCATACAAAACAATGACTATTCTATTCTATTTTATTCTGTTCTGTTCTGTTCTGTCCTGTCCTGTCCTGTCCTGTCCTGTCCTGTCCTGTCCTGTCCTGTCCTGTTCTGTTCTATTCTATGCTATTCTATTTAATTCTATTTCACTCAGCCCACTCCCGCTTCTACTTAGAGTTGTGGAGCTAATGGTCCTGTTCCTGTGAGATGTTTTCCTTCCTTCCTCCCTCCCTCATTCCCTCTCTCTCTCTCTCCTCTGCACAAATCCTCTTTCATTTGAGCAGTCTGGTTTTATCCATTTCACAGATCTCATTTACTCAGGGGGAAGGATCCCATCCACTGCTGAACATCCAAACCCCTCTCTCTCTCTTCCTCTATTTCATTCTACGACTCTCTCTCTCCCCAAGACGAGTGCAATGCCAGATACATATTCAACGTCCTCCACACTGAAGTGTTTACTATTTTAGATAATGGTTCTGTGTCTGCATGTCGGCGTGTGTCTGTGTATATGATTCAATCCGCGATGTGACAACTCCACTAAAGACGAAAAAGCTTTCAGCCCAGAGTGCCTCAGAGCTGTCGGCTCTATGGGTGTTGAATCAGATGGTTAAATCTGTTGCTGTAAGAAGGATATGGAGTTCAGTCTTCCTCCTTGTTCTGAACGAGTGCTGTCACTCCGCTGTGTTTTCCTGACCTCGCCTCGCAGCTCCTCCACCTCCGCCAGGCGCTGACAGCTGCCCTTTGATAACTGAGTGAGGTGTCAGAAGCGTTTCGCACTCGTCCCCTCCCTCAGAACCGTACCCTCTCTCCCTTCATCGCCTATGACGCTCGCCCCTCCTTTTGTCTTTCTCATTTACTTGCACTGTTTCATTTCAGATTATGAGGTACTGAGCAGTGATCCGGCCGATCAATAGGTCGGGGGAAAGGGGGGTTGGGGGGGGGTTCAGTAACATAAAAACTAAATTCTCACTCTTTTTAGATAACCTCCGATATTAAAGCCTTCTGGTGGGTGTTCCGCCAGCAGAATGGAAATGGACTCCTCAGATATTTGTATTAATATAATCAACTGTTTTTCTTCAAATTAAATTTAAATTACATTATAAATCTAATGAAAAAAAATCTTCAAATTCGGGGACCTCCTGAAGAGTGTGAAATTGGATTTCAGGATTACTGAGATTAGTTATTGGTTTCCTCCTGTTAACCTGAATGCTTTTATCTAATAGACTCTCCTCCATTATCCATTATTAATTGCTTTTTGTTTACTTGTTGGGCTGTCCAGTGCTGACGTGAGGAATGTGGGTCTGGTTCTGTTCTAGGTTTCTTCTTGGGGGCTGCGTGAGAGAGACTATTCTTCGGCCCCACTTCAGCCCGTGCTCCCTCAGAGACTAACTGGCATGCAGCATAATAAACTGAGCAACTTTAACAAGGGCCAGATTGTGATGAGAAGAACGAGTATGTGATGACTGGTTTAGAGCGTATCCAAAACAGGGTGTTCTAGGTATGCAGTTATTCTTACTAATCAAAAATGGGCCAAGGAAGGTCGACTGGTGGACAGAAACAGGTTCATTGGCACCCATGGCTCACTAATGGGCATGGGGCCCTTCTGGTCTCATCCAGCAGACGAGCTTCTGTAGCACAAATAGCTGGAAAAGTTAATGCTGGCTATGACAGACAGTTGTCAGAACATGCAGTGCATTATGGGGGTACATATGAGTCCAGTCAGAGAGGCCATGCTGACCCTGGGGCAGTCTGGCGGTTTGGTGGTTAGAGAGTTGCCCCTGTAATCAGAAGGTCATTGGTTTGATCCTCAGGACTGGTAGTGGCAGTCCACTAAGGGCCACTTCACTTATCAACACTGAAAGTGCTTGCAGACGGGCATCAGAACTAGACATATGGATGTACGTAGCCTGGTCTGATAAATAATTTTCTCTTTTACATTATGTCGACGGCTGGGTGCATATCTGGGTGCAGAAGTAAAATGCATAGTCGCTTACCTGGCTAAAAGATGGCACAAGGATGGGAAGAAGGCAAGCCGGTGGAGGCAGTTTGATGCTCTGGACAGTGTTCATTCAGGTGGATGTGACTTTACACCTACCTAAACATTGTTGCATACACCTCATTTTTGGCCGCAGTATTCCTCAATGGCAGTGACTGGCTTCTTTTCTAACTCGCGGAAAAAAATGTTCAGGTATGGCATGAAGAAATTCAAATTCACCAGATCTCAATCTGACTGAGCATCTGTGGGATGTGCTGGAAAAACTAGGCCAATCCATGAAGGTCACATCCTCACAACTTAGAGAACTTACAGGATCTGCTGCTAATGTCTTGGTGCTAGAAACCACAGCCCACCTTCACAGGTCTTGTGGAGTCCATGTCTCAGGTTTGTGCTCTTTTCACAGTAGGAGGACCTACACAATATTAGGGTGGTATTCTTCATATTGTGTCTGATATATATGTGAATATATTTGTATATAAATATAATAAGAATAATAAGAAATATGACCTGATTAGCATTTTTTTCCTAAGCTATGTATTACTTGGGATTTCTTGTGAGCTGGTTAAAGAACCTCTCCTGTGCACAGATCAAGAATATTAGCCCTGTAGCTTGCTCGCTGTAAATGGTGTATCAGGACAACACCCAGTGTGAAAAGTGCTATACAGATATTTCAACTGAACCAAAAGAAATGTGTATCATAAAAAACTCTCCTACAGCACTGGATTACTGAGCGTGATAACGAGATTCTGAAATGGGCATTGAGCCCAAAAGTGAAATGTCATCTTTGCTACATCTGAACGTAAATATTCCTCAATTGCTACAGCAGTGCTACAGGAGTCTCTAGGGTGAGATGTACTGATTTAAAGACGCGCCTGATGGCGTGGGGCAGATACAGCTGTTTGAAAAGTGTTTTTCTCCTCCTGAGCCGGCAGACAAAAGTCAGATAGGTCCGCTAGGGTGCTGAATATTATACCGATATTTACTGGCCTTTACATATTAATCCTCTATGCAACATTTCTTTATTCGTTTGGGTTAGGGGTGGGGGGTGCAGAATTGAATGATGTGTTTGAGTAATGTAATGAAAAAACATTACTGAACAAAACAAAACACATGAATACATTAGACCAGTGGGTAGCGCTGTGCCTCCAGGGTTGGGGGTTTGAATCCAGGTCCTGGTCTTGTGTGTGTGTGTGTGTGTGTGTGTGTGTATGTGTGTGTGTGTGTGTGTGTGTGTGTGTGTGTGTGTGTGTGTG
>JBBIGA010050142.1:0-12925 GCA_037576975.1 Alestes dentex
TATATATGAAAAAAATATATATATGCATGCACACACACATATAGTCATCAGGGGTGTGTGTGTGTGTGTGTGTGTGTGTATTTGTTCAGTATATATAACTACTGCACAATAACAGTGTAAGAGGAGAAGAATAATCTCTATTTAAAGTCTGATTGGAAATCAGACAGATTTATTCACTTCATATCAGCACTTTTATGAAAATTCAGATCTAAACTGACTTCTTCACCAACAGCTGGGAGTGTAAAATTTCATTTGAAGCAGCCGGTTAAATGCTGGGTCCTTCCACCAGGCCTTCAGGTAGATGTTTATCATTAGCATTAACATTAGCAGTGGGGAAAAGTACAGTAAAAATAAATGGTGATTGTACTAACTTCTAAGCATCTGTGCACTAACCCCTCCAGGGGTGCTGTGATTACTGTGTCCACGCCATGTTGCTCCTCAGGGGTGTGTGTGTGTAAGTGTGTGAATAATGAGGCCTTTGGGAGCAGGAGGTTCGTTCCAGTGCTGTTTTTCATGCCTGAGGTAGAGGGCCTGTCCTGCTACAGTCCAAAACCACCAGGAACATAACGGGACATTTCAGCATCTCAAACATATTCTGACATATGATTAAAGGCATAGAAGTTTGTCTGTGTGTGTGTGTGTGTGTGTGTGTGTATGTGAATGTGGATTTGTATGTGAATGTGAGTGTGTGTGTGTGTGTGTGTGTGTGTTGGTGTGTGAGTGTGTGTGTTCTTCAGTCCTGGCAGCCGAGTGTGTAAAGTTGCGTACAGACTACATTAAAGAATATGAAATAGAAGATAGTTTGGAATTCTTTAAGCGTTGTTTAGGCTCGTATATCAATGTGTGTTATTTCACAGTTTAACTAGTTTACCGCTGTTCTAAAACAAATAAAACAGTAAAAATAAAGAAAACCCCTTTGTGAGTTTATGAGTCCTCAAACTTGACTCTGTCTCTAAGACGTAGTCCTGTTTAAAATATATTGCATGTATGTGAATGCACTGGTCATCACAAAAACAGTGAATTTAAAACGGACCATCTTTTGTAGCCTGGTTTCAGTGTATCTGGTGGGTCCTGAAACGTGAATGTTTGCATCCTCAAAACATCGAAGTAACTTTTAACAATGTAAATTCTTAACAACTAATATTTACATGATAATTATAAGACATGTAAAAGTAAAGATTTAATGCCACAGGCACTTTAAGGTCTACAATAGTCATGGACGCGCGGGGTAGGGGGGGCCTGTTTATCATGTTAAAAAAAAAAAACAACGTGACAAAGCGATGGAACTCAGATGTTCTGGAGCCGAAAGCAGGCATGTGCAGGCTTGTCTGTGTCATGATGTGTTTTCATTAAAGCGGGACTTTTACCTGCGGGAACTCCAGCCGGACCCCTGGGACCCCAGCGTGACCTAATTAACCTGTCAGTGTGTTCTGAGGAACCAGCCTGAAAAAATAAACACCTCACACATCATCTTTAAAACAGTGTTAAAACTAACCAAACAAACTAAACTCTTTCTAAACTTTTTTACAGGACCTTCATTGAGTGAAGACAGTTACAGTTCAAAAATAATACAAAACAGAGCAGAAACACCAAAATATAATCTAATTTATACTTATGCTATGACGTTCATAGGTCTAAACATAACTTTTATACCATAAATGATACAACCATTAGGGTATTGTAATATGATGTGTATGTATTTTTATATATTTTTTCTATGCATTTACTGAGTTTTTAACCTCATTCATTAGCACCTTTGTTGTTTTCCCCAGAAATCTACAACTGAAAGGGTGAGCAGGTGTGTCTGCCCTCCGTTGCCTTGGTTACTTGGAATCTTCTGGTGTTTTTTTCCAGTTTGTGTGGCCCCCCGGCAGAGCGGCACCGTATAAATTCACAAAACGTCACTTTGCACCTTCAAAGAGACTGAAGTGAAGCTGCAGGTGCGTATTAGAACTTTAAACGATGTAAAACAAACTGCGTAATTATTGACTAGTATCTATAGCATTAATAATATATTAATATTTTGCATGTTATTCTTCAGTATATCAAGATCGGTGGTCATTTTAATATAGGAAAACAACCTGAACTGTGATAAATATTAAATAATTATGAGGAATTATGTCATAATGCACTTTATTGACCGATATCATCATTATTTGTTTTTATTTAGCTCATTTCTGTCTCATTTCTGATCTTTCTGAACCACAGGCTCGTTTATAACATGAACTGTTATATAATAACGAGGAATTATTTTGTAATGCACTAATTTCATTTATTTGACCTTTCTGACCCCCAGGCATCACATATCTCCATGGACCTGTGTATCACCATTAAGGGAGTATCCTTCCTGCTGCAGACGGGTCTGGGCGCGTTAGGGAATGCCCTGGTTCTGGCAGCCTATGCCCACATGGCGCTGGTGGAGCCGAGACTGCAGCCGGCTGACCAGATCATGGCCCACCTGGCTTTTGCCAACCTGGTGCTACTGCTGACCCGCGGTGTCCCCCAGACCATGACTGTCTTCGGGCTGCGCCACCTGCTGGACGATGTCGGCTGCAAGGTGGTGATCTACTCGTACCGGATCAGCCGGGCGCTGTCCGTCTGCCTGACCTGCATGCTGAGTGTCTTCCAGGCCCTGACCATTGCACCTGCCACCGGCCCCCAGCTGTCTAGGCTGAAGGTTCGGCTACCCCAGCTAGTGGCGCCAACCTTTGCAAGCCTGTGGCTCCTCAACATGGCAGTGTGCATCGCAGCCCCCTTGTTCTCCATCGCCCCTCGAAACGGGACCGTCCCACCCTTCACCCTCAACCTTGGCTTCTGCCACGTGGACTTCCGGGACAATCTGTCGTACGTCATCAACGGGGCGGCCGTCTCCGGACGGGACTTCGCCTTTGTGGGCCTCATGCTGGGCTCCAGCGGCTACATCCTGGTCCTCCTGCACCGGCACGGCCGGCAGGTCCGGGCCATCCGCCGCTCCCAGGGCAGCTCCATGGAAATTCGGGCAGCCAAGACGGTGGTCATGCTGGTGGTCCTGTATGCCGTGTTCTTCGGCATCGACAACGTTATCTGGATCTACATGCTGACCGTCACCCAGGTGCCAGCCGTGGTGGCCGACATGAGGGTCTTCTTCTCGTCCTGCTACGCCACGCTCAGCCCCTTCCTCATGATCAGTTCCAACAAGAAGCTCAAGGAGAGGATGGTGTGCGCCACCGGACAACAAGGGCAGGGGGCCACCGAGGACAGCACGGACAAAAACAACACAAAATAAAATGCCCGACCTGCTTCGAAATGTTATGGACATGTACATGTTACTGTTACTAAAACTCCAGCCCATTTAGAGATTCAGAGTGGGTTTGGTAGAGACTCTTTTGGTAGCGATTTCTTTAGAGTGGTGGTGAATGGAACCAGACGTTTCCAACACAAACTTTCCTTCTAAAGGAAACAAAACTTAAAGGGGAATTCCATTCAGTGTGTAAGATGAACGTGTTCAGAGTGTGTTTGGTGTGAAACAGTTCATTGTGGAGACTCTGATTTCTTTACAGTGGAGGTGAATGGAACCAGACTTCTCCATCACATATCCAGCCGTTTTATTCTCTTGTATTCCCCCAGTGAAGCTCCACATGTCTCTGAGTATTTATATGGATGTTGATGATGGTGAAATAGGGGTAAATATGAGTTTCAAAACTCTCATAGAATGTCTCAGGCATCAGATGGCGTCCTCGGGAATCCATGGAATAACTTTCGCTGAGTGAGCTTTTAGAGGCAGACGTCTGGTTCCAATTCACCACCACTGTGAACAATTCCGACTCTGTGAATTTTTTCCAGAATTAAGTGTTTCTTATCAACCCCACTCTGAACTCATCTGTTTATGTCTTAAACATTTTGTAGGGGGATTTAAAAAATGATTGAAGGTCCCCTTTAAAAATTGAATTCATTCCGTTACTTATACCTGATTTAGTTAATACGGGGCATATGGTATAGGATAACAATTTTTTATTTGATTACATTCCTCACTAAAAATTACTTTTGTACTATAAAGAAGTTTTTTACAGTATTTCCTTCTGCTTGTTCGAAAGGTGGTGCATTAGTAGGTCAAAGTGGTGACTCACTCCATGTGTACAGGGTACATTTGGGTGAATTTGTACTAAATCAGTGACCACATCTACTCATTTCTAGGCTCAGTCATGAATATTTAGCTCCCGAGTCCTCTTTGGGCTTTAATGTCATTCAGTGGAGCTGCTTCAGCTCCTGGACTCTTTTTCCTCAGTTCTCACCTCCCACTGTGAAACTTCAACCTTCTATTTATGACCTGGATCCAAAACAGAAGAAGCGAACCGAACACTGACATGCTGGAGAGACTGAGACGATCCACGACGGTTCTATGATACTCAGTACTTGAGCTACGTCTATGTTTCTGCTTAATAATAATAACAACAACAACAACAATAATAATGCACCACCACTGTGCACCGTTTGAATTATGTTGAAAATAACCTGTAAAAATGCAAGGTGTAAATATAATTTGTGTGTGGATGCCCCCCAATAAATGAAATGAAAAAAGTGACTTTTAATGCAGTGACTTTTATTTTGAAGCGCAGTGTAGGTGGCGGACATTTTGTCTGATGCAGGAGGAGCGGAGGGCAGCTTTAGGGTGGGAGAGCGGAAAAAACTCGCGAACCGTCAAACAATAAAGGTAAAAAAACACAATTTTTTCTGAGCCATTCTCCGCTTTTGAGTCGTTGTTTTAGATACTCACTCTCCCGTGTCACGGCCGAGGTCCAAAAACAGCACTTTTATCCGAGACATATAGACCATTTTTGGCGTTAAAAGCAGACTTCCGCTTACAGACAGGACGGAAAGTGAGGAAGCTAACGCTTAGCTAACGAACCGAAGCGAAACACAAACCTTTCCGAAGGAAACGCCCTTTTGCTGGGTATTTTAACCATTTAACTAATCTATCGACGACTTAGACTCCATAACAACGTCGGAGTGGTTGAATAAAGTGTTGTTTTAAGTGTTTCTCCGTTAGCATTAGCCTCGTACTCGAAGCCTAATAAATAGCAATATGAAAGAAATGGGCCGGGACGGTGGCTGGTTGTTTTAGTTATAACAGTGTATTATCGCTCTAATTTGTTTAGATAATGTTGTTTCTGGTGATTTTGTCTGCTTTAGTTTTTCCTAGAGCTATAAAGGGCAGTGTAAACGTGTAATGTCGCTACTAGACTGTCTAATATGTGACCTGTTTGTGTTGGCCTGTCATTTAATTTGTTACGGGAATAAAGACTGGAGCTGGAAAAAAGGGGCCATATAAACACTTCTTTACTTGAAATCTGTACATATTGTTTCAGATGGTACGTTTACTCCATACAGTCCATGTATGGAAAATAAGCTACAAAAACTGCACTTTTTCTAATCCGTTTTTGTGATGTCACAAAACCAACATATTGGCTTCAGCAGTTTAGTTCCGCCCATTCATGCACCGATTCTCCAGCATCTTTAATAAAACTAGACTTTTGTTGGATTACATGAAGACCTCGATTCATCAGAATACCCAGTAACTCACCTCCAGCTGTGGTTGGTCAGACTATCAGAAATGCTGAGATTGGTTGGGGACTCATTTGCATATTGCAGACTTCTGTGATAACAGTATTGCAGAGACCAATATAGCAATAACGATTAACAGACGATATGTTGTGCAGCCCTAGTGTTTCTGACCTGATTGGGCAACACAATATGATGTTCACTAATTTTTATCGCCATACCCATCTCCAAAACTGATATAGAGAAAGGCTTAAATATGCAAATGAGCCTCAGTTGTTGTTTTTGTTTTTTGTTTTGTTTTTTTGACAGGGTGCCCAGTCACAGCTCCAGGTGAGTTACTGGGTGTTCTGATAAGGTCTTTATGTAATCCTTAGAACTTTGGCATGAATGTGCAGGGATAAGGTGCTGTAGCCATATAAGGAGACAAAGTTAGAAGTTTTGTGACAGAGAATATTTACAGACTTTAAGCCTTCTTAATTCCAGAAAAGTGATGATATGGACCCTTTAATCTACTGAAATGAACTGCAGTATGTAGCAGTTTAATCGCAATACTGATATTCCGTCCATGTCATGCAGCTCTACAACCTGCTGTTTTTGTACATGTAAAAGTGGCCACATCTTGACTTTCTCCTCTGTAATATGATGAAGAACCTGTTTGCTTAGGATCCTCTGGGTCAGAGTGAAGTAAAGCAGGGGTGTGTAATTTATTGCCAATGGAAAGTTGGCCTCACACATTTGTTTTTTGTTCCTGTCACTTCAGAAATGGCAGCAATCCGCAAGAAGCTGGTGATAGTTGGAGATGGAGCTTGTGGAAAGACATGTCTCCTCATTGTCTTCAGCAAGGACCAGTTCCCCGAGGTCTACGTGCCTACGGTATTCGAGAACTATGTGGCCGACATCGAAGTGGATGGAAAACAGGTAAAGTTGGCTCGTTTTAGGTCAGAGGCTGCCATCTAGCATCAAAAAGAGGAACAAATACATACACACACACACACACACACTCCTGCTGAACTGATGGAAGCTGAGTTTGATTGCTGTAAGACAGGATCATTATAAGCTATCTCAAAGCAAATACTGGTAAAATAACTCTTACTATAATAACTATTACTGTTTAATTATTTGTCAAGTCAAGTGGGTTTATTGTCATTTCAGCCATATACATACAAAACACAGTAAATGACGGTGTTCATCCAGGACCATGGTGCAACACCTAGAACAGAAACATAAACACCACAAGACTAAATAAGTGCCAACAGGACAAAATAAATAGTGCAAAGAGAAATTAATATTATATATATATACTTATTTGTATTATTAATCTCATCCCACACATTTTTTACTTTCACTTTGTGCCAGGGCTGCACGATTTATTATCTGTGAATCATTATTGCAATATTGGTCTTTGTAGTACCGATATACCAGAAGGCTACAATATGCAAATGAGTCTCTAACCCACCACTAAGGTCACCAATTCTCTCAAGTGTTCTTAACCCTCTAAGCGCCAAAGTCGCAGAATTGCGACAAGATGTCATCATGAATATAATAGACTGTAGTTACAAATATCATG
This sequence comes from Alestes dentex, assembly GCA_037576975.1. Classification (NCBI taxonomy): domain Eukaryota; kingdom Metazoa; phylum Chordata; class Actinopteri; order Characiformes; family Alestidae; genus Alestes; species Alestes dentex. Next base: position 7,106 of record JBBIGA010050142.1, read on the forward strand.
TAATAAAGCATTTGTATTCCCTACCACTAGTTAGCAGACATGTAGTACTTCGATTTAAGACCAAAATTAAGTCATCTTCCTTTTCAAAATTTTGATTAAAGAGCAGTGGAAAAGAGGCTTGTTTCATTGGTGCGGGGGCAGTCAAAGGGCATTACGAGCGGCATAGATCCGCGGGGCAAGCACCCATCCCCGTCAGACTTCACAGGCTGATAGGGCTCGGTGAGACCTTTCTACCGAGTCCAAGCACGACGCTCTGCTCCAGAGGGAACCGGGGTGCTACGGTCCCGTGCGCGCGGACATTCCGAGTGGCATAGCTCCGCGGCGCAAGCACCAATCCCAGTCAAACTTCACAGTTAGATAGGGCTCGGTGAGACCTTTCAAACGACACCTCATTTGTCATAATATCCCCCGGCGACCGGGAGTTATCAGCCAAAAACCATTCACCTCCCCCCGGTGTCCCATTATTTTTGTCCACTACGGACCTTCTGAACAGCATAGCTCCGTGGTTCAAGCACCCAGACACTTCAGACTGCACAGTTAGGTAGGGCTCGACTGTTGGAAAGGGCTGGAAATAGCGATTATAATATGCAAATTAGATGGGTATATTTATACCCAACATAAACTTCAGGTCATGCCCAACATTTTTCTAATTTACAGTAAGTCTCTATCTTTAACCCCTTTTAAGCCACAAGCTTCTGAAATATTGATGTCAACATCCAGTATTTAAAAAAAAAACCCTGGCGCTTAAAGGGTTAAAGGGTTCATATAGTACATTTTAATTTATTTCACATTTGAGTGGTTTCATGTGTCAAAATGTAGTTCGTAATTCATCATAATTCATTCTTAAGCCATTTTCCGACCTTGGTTAGAATTAAACAGGCTGTTTTTGTTACCGTATCATCTAAGACTGAAATTGCTGCGCTAAACTGCTGTTGCCTGAAAAATAAACATATGTAAATCCATTGGATTTGTGACATCACAAAAACTGATTTGAAAGTAGACTGTTTTTGCAGCTTATTTCCCATATTTAGACTGTATAGTTGGGGAGTAAACATACCATTTGAAGTCATATTTAATAAATGTACGATGTGAAAAAAATATTTAATTCCAGAAGGATATGAGCCCTTTAATATAAAAGCAGCGGTGTCATAATACTGAGATTTTTTTTCCACATCGTGCATGATTTTTTAAAAAAGAATTAAATGCATGGCATAATGGTGTAAAAAAAAAAAGGAAAATATGGTGTAGAAGTTCAATATTAAAAAGTTGTTTTTAGGGCAGCCCTGTTACAGTCAATGCAGTCACCTGTAATGCCGCGTTGTCCTTGATGGCCCATATAGATGTCTTAAGTGTTTTGTATTCAGATAAAATATTTTAAGACTATAGTGTGCAGCAGTTGACCTGTCTGTGTGTGGTTGGTAGGTTGAGCTCGCCCTGTGGGACACAGCAGGTCAGGAGGACTACGATCGACTACGTCCACTCTCCTACCCTGACACTGATGTCATTCTGATGTGCTTCTCCATCGACAGCCCAGACAGTCTTGGTGAGTGTTCTTTTGTATATATATCACATGTATATTCACCATAACTGTACTCTCTCTCCCTCCTGTCACTCAGAATAACTGTTTTCTCTCTCTGGGTGGGTTGTTAGCTGGCATGGGCGTCTCTTTGCTGACCTAACAAGCTCCACGTGTCTTGATGTTTATATGGATGTTGAGTATTGTAAAATTTTGGAGAATCTGAACTAAATTACTTTTCTAGGGGGACTTTTTTTGCCTCATGACGCCCTAAATGGGTTTAGTTTAAGACCAAAAGCTTCTCAGAACTCTGGTAGAACGTCTCAGGCGTCAGGCAGCACAACCACAACCATTTCATGGAATAACTGTTTGTGAGGAGCTTTTACAGACGTCTGGCTCCTTTCACCACAACTGTGAACTTGTTTGCACCATTATGCAAAAAATGTAGAAAAAAATCTGAAGAAAAGGTGAAGCAGCACTTTCAGATGACAGAATTGAAATGTTTCAATAAGAAAAGAAGCAAGTGACATGTCTTGAGCAGTTTTGCTGATCTGCTTCACCAAATAGTTTATGTTCATTTCCATGTGCAGAGAACATTCCAGAAAAATGGACTCCTGAGGTGAAGCATTTCTGCCCCAACGTCCCCATCATCCTGGTGGGCAACAAGAAGGACTTGCGTAACGATGAGCACACCCGCCGCGAGCTGGCCAAGATGAAGCAGGTATAACACCACAGAACTTTTCCGTCCTATTTCTACCTCAGCGTGGAAGTAAGAATAGGCCTGACGCCCCCATAAATTTTAAAACCTGGGGGGGGGGGGGCAAAAACAATAATCTGAGAAGTGGAAAATGATGGGCACCCCTCCATGTCTCTGGTCATATTATGTGCCAGAGGCAGGTGGTGGCAGGTTGTGGGTTCGAATCCCCTGGTGTCATCGCTGAGGTACCCTTGCGCAAGTTACCATCCCCACACACTGCTCCCTGGGCTTCCCTCATTGGTGGCAGCCCACTGCTTCACTTAGTGAATGGATTAAATGCCGAGAAAGAATTTCACTTTGTTTACATTTACGGCATTTAGCAGATGATTTTATCCAAAACTACTTCCATTCCCTAACTACAGGGGACAGTCTCCCTGGAGCAACTTGGGGTTAAGGGTCTTGCTCATGAACCCAGTGGTGGTATGCTAAAGGTGTGATTCAAACTCATGACCTCTTGGTCCAGAGGCAAGTATCCTACCCACCACCACCCTTTGTTCACACTGTGTGGTGTGGTGTGTTCACACGTGGCTGTAAGGGGCCTTTATCCCATTACATGAATTTAAAGATTTAACTCATTTAGGTAGCATTTTACGTTGCCGCTGTGACATTTTGAATGTTCAGACTAAAGATGATTAGAAAAATGTTAAAATTTTTTATGGAATCAAAATGTGGAGTTGATAAGATCCAGAACTGATCGTTTCAATACCCGGTAAAAGATACCCAACCCTGTTGTGATTCCACACGGACTGTTATTTTTCTCTGCAGGAGCCGGTTAAACCAGAGGAGGGCAGAGACATGGCCAACCGGATCTACGCTTTCGGATACATGGAGTGCTCCGCCAAGACGAAGGACGGAGTGAGGGAGGTGTTCGAAATGGCCACCAGGGCAGCGCTGCAGGCCAGAAAGGGCAAGAAGGGCACTAAATGCCTTCTACTGTAACGGACAGAACTCTGCGCTCATTCTGTGGGGGGTAGGAGAGGAGGAGTGGCCCCTCCTACCCCACTCCCCTACTCCGGTTCCTCAGCCTGAAATGACTGTGCTCAAAACATAAACCGCTTTTTATTTTAATGTCTTTAAAAATGAAACCAGTACAGCCAGTTATGGAAGTTTTTGTTTTGTCAGTATTTAAAAAGGCAGATAAGGAGTGACGCTGTTTATTGTATCTTAGCGTAAACAATTGAATTTGCCATATTAACTCGTGCCGAGCCAGCGGTAAAGTGGGTTTCTGCCAGTTCCAGTTGCGTTTGCTCAGGCGAGCTTCTCGTTTTGGTGCGGTTTGTCCTCCACTGTGACCAAACAGCCCCCCCAGTTATTCCGGAATACAAATATGCAATGAAGACAAAAAAAGATGATCAGGACCAATGTGCAATACAGAAAACACACGTGTGTATGTGTGTGCTGGTGTGTTTTCTGGAATGCATACACTTGGACAAGACTTGAAACTTTCTTTTTTTTTTCTTTTTTTTCCTTTGGTGTTTTTTTTTCTTTCTTTCTTTCAAAGCAAACAGAAACCTAATTTGGTATCTTTGTGTATTAAAAAAAACTTTTTAAGATCTTGCGACTATTTTGGAGTTACTCTTTAACCATTTTTCTGAAGATAAACACTGTAAAGGGTGTAAAAAAAAAAAAAACATTTATTACAAGAAGCTTTTTTAAACAATAGCAGGGATGCCGCACTGATGAACAATCAACCAAACAGCATTTTTCTTCTTACGTGATAGACTTAACAGCAGAAGAAAAAGACAAACATTTGTTTATACCACAGAAAAACAGCGGAGGTATAGAACTTGTCTATTTACAGACCCTGAAGCTAACAGAGACAACCAAAATGCCCACGCCGACTGGGTGAAAGTTTTAGGTAGCTGCAGAATAAAATAAATACAGTTAAATGTAACAGTGTGTCCAGCAGCGGCTGATTGTATTAATTTAATTAAGGGTTGATTAGATTAACTGGGATTTGGATGGAAATTGTATATAAGTGCTAATCAATAGTTCTTTGTAATTGATTTTTTTTTTTTAACAAATACTTTTCAGATGCCTAAAACTTTGGCACATTGTATATGACTGAAAATAGGGGTGTGTGTGTGTGTGTGTGTGTGTGTGTGTGTGTGTACACTCTTTGGTGATGAGCCAGATAACTTAAACCAAAACTCAGTCCTGTCCAATCAGCGAGCACCTACAGAACCTCCCCGTTGGTCTTTTGGGCAGGACTCCACCTCCACTCTAGGCATCACTGGTGTTTCTTGTCCGCTGCTCGTGAGCGTGCGATAAGAACTGGGACGAGGGCAAGAACTCCAATCAATCCGGCCAGCAGGGGGCGGTACAGCAGCCACCCCGCTGCAATGGTGAGAAGAGACAGACAGCAGGACACACACAGAGCGAACAGCTTCAGACCCACAGACACCAGTTCCCTCAGCACAGGAACCCAGTCCACTGCAGAGAGAAGAGCCACATTACACACACAGCAGGGGTGTTCCATAAAGTCCCTGCAAGTCAGAGTCGACTCTGATTCACTTTGTAAACAAAGTGAATCAGAGTCCAAGTCTCAAGTCTTTGTGGGTATGAGTCAGAGGTGAGTCTGAAGTCTCAGAGGTACGAATCTAAGTCTGAAGTCTAAGTCTCAAGTATTAACTGAACGAGCCCCTTGTGTTATTAGTAATTTAGTTGCAAGTAAACATATAAAATGATGATTCACACAAAGGGGCAGCTGGTGGCCTAGTGGTTAGGGCGTTGGCCCCTATAATCAGATGATTGGGGTTCAAATCCCAACTGCTGAGCTACCTTTGAGCAAGGTACCGTTCCCTCACCCCGCTCCCCGGGCGCCTCACTGGCCGCAGCCCACTGCTTCACTTGGTGAATGGGTTAAATGCAGAGAAATCATTTCACTGTGTGTTGTACTTTTATGACTATGCATGTCATAAATAAAGAATCTTCTTCTTCTTCAAATTATCAGGTAAAGTACACGTGTGTGTGTGTGTGTGTGTGTTACCAAGTGTGTAGATGATGCGTGTGCACAGAGTGATGCTGATAAACATAAGGAACCAGCCGCCAGCCCTCAGAGCCCACGTCTTCATCACGTTCAGCTGATGCTCCTTAGCAAACACCTCCTACACATACATCCATCAAGATCAGCATTCAGCATTCTGCAAAGCTTCAACCTAGCAACAGTTGCTATGTAGGAACACATTTGTGGGTGGAGCTTTGACAGGTAGAAATCATGTACACTCAATGAGTGTATATAACAGATTTGCAGTCACTAAGTGTCATGTATCAAATAAAGAGTACAACGTATGTTGTCAACGCAGTCAGTGAGTGTTGTGAATTATATACAGGGTCCTCGAGTTATGCCACAGATCTGTTCCTTCGACAGTGATGTAACCTGAAATTTTGGTGTTAGTTGAAACAAATCCTAGCTTAATCCTAGCTCATAAAAACACAACTAAGCCACAGAAAAAAGGAAAACTCCCTCACTCATACACTGCGTTACTGAGTACTCTTCCACCGCGCATAACCAAACTAAGTAGTAAACTATATGTAAGCCATAAAT
>JBBIGA010050164.1:0-12923 GCA_037576975.1 Alestes dentex
CAAATGAGGGCAACTTCCTGCCCTTATGGGGGATTTCATCGAGCAACCTGAGCCTCTCTCGCTATACATATACACACACACACACACACACACACACACACACACACACAGACAATGACTTCACTCTGTCATGGCCTTTTCTTTGACTCCATAGCTGGCTTGTACACCCTGTCCATCTCTTTCTCTTTGCTACACTCACACACTCACACACTATGACTCATCACCACTGGGACAAAACAACAGGACACTACAGTAGGGAAGAAAGGTGGCATTCATCAAATTTTGTCCGTCTGTGTTTTCAGGGAATGAACTCTCTCTCTCTCTCGTACACACACACACACACACACACACACACACACACACACATCCACCATACTGAGCAAGGGCTCAATTACCGGGGCTTCTCTGGACACACACATACAGATGACACTGGAATCAGTTGGTCACATCTGCAGGTGTTTTTCTCTCAAAGACTCGACACACGCACAAATACACCTTCTACAGCATGCATTCATGCACAGTAGAGTGGGCCATTATTCTGATTAGTCCTGAGAGTGTGTGTCTTTAGCAATCAACGAAGCTGGTTTCCAAGTTAGCTCTCTAACTGAGCAGGAGCGCTGGTGTAAGGCTGGACTCAGCTAATGATTATTCAGTGTTTGATGTCTGAAGTTCCCTAGTTTTGGGGCTGAAGCTGATATATGTAATGCTGGAGCTCAGCGGTGCAGAGCTGTTTGGACTGGTTCATATTTTGTTCTGGCATTTTTTCTGGCTGTACTGTCACCTATAAAAAAAAGGGAGACATACACTGCATAACTACAATAGCAGCTCCTGAAAGCATGAATTTAGTCTGCAATTTATATATGTCACTTTATAAAAGTGTAAATAAAGTCACACATGAAAAAAAATGGCACACAGTGTGAACCGCACGAAATTTTTCTCTGCTTTTAACCCATTTAACCAAGTGAAGCAGTGGGCTGTAAGTGACACAGCGCCTGGGGAGCAGTGTGTGCGGATGGTACCTTCCTCAGGGGTACCTCAGTGATGGCGCTGGCGGTCCTGGGATTTTAACCTACGACCTTCCGATCACAGGGGGCACCTTCCTAACCAGCAGGCTTTAAATGATTAAGGCATGTGGCACGCACAGTGCAAACTTCAGAACTATCTTCCATTGTTTGTTAGCTACAATAGCTTTGTTAAACCAGACGTTCAGGCGGCAGGCCTTGGTTGACTGATTACATTTACAGTAAGAACGAAGTTGCATAAATCTGATTTCGGCCAAACCAACCTTTGACCGTACCTAAACATACTGGCTGCTACTACTATCCTTTAAAGGGCCTGGCTGGGGACATTCCTTCCATATAAATATATCAAGTTAATGAAGAGGTTTAGTTTCCACAACTTAACAGCCACAGCTTGATCTTGTTAACAGATACTAAATTGTGACAACTTACGATATTGTGGCCACACATTAGTGTCTCATTCCTACACCTTATTACGCAAGTGTAGACCAAGACATACCACAAAAAATGATATTCAGAATATGTGTTTATTTATTTGTACAATTTCTGCATGACTGGATGTTCCCCGAGGCCTTACTCGGTTTCTACATATATTTGAGTGGTGAAGCTGGAATTTATTGTTAAATGAGACCATGGAAGGAATAAACATAGCCGTAGTCTATGAGGGGTATTCATCACAATGAAGGGAGTGCAAAACAGTGAAAGACCAGATGAAAGTGAGAAATATGAAGTTTGTGAAGCAAACTCATCACAATAGTATGCAACTGTGAAAGCATGAAAACAATAGAACAGCAATAGAAGAAATGTTATGAAGTATGTTAATCATCATAAAGAGAGCGCAGAACAATGAAGCAGTCAAAGCACATCCCATAATACGCTGAAAACAACCCAGCTCAACCAGTAGCCAGTGTGAAATTAGAAACTGCATCTAGAATGGAATTTTTTAAATGAAAAAATCAGTTTCACAAAGACCACTGATGTTTATCCATGAATGGACGATCGCACAACGGATCATCCATTAAAGTATTAGATTAAGTGAATGGTTTTTACACAGACATGACCTTTTTTCTGGTCATGCTTGGCTGTATACAAGAAATGTTTCCTGAGTGTTTTCGTCATTCACACTAGTTTCTTCATTCATACTAGCTAGTCAGTTACAAAACATCCTTTTAAACATCGGTGAAATTAGTTATATCAGACATCCCATTCCATCAAGCCAGGAAATATTCGACTGTGCCACTTTCTATGCAAAACAAGTGTAAAAGCAGCAGTGGGGTGTAGTACAGTATAAGAGTGTTAGAGCGGGTCTTCAGCTGAGCTAAAAGGCAACTTTCATTTCAACACAGAGCTCATTTACTCCTAGTCCCTGCCTACCAGCAGTGTAAACCAGCACTTATAGCTTGTAACACACGTGGGTGATTCTAACCTTACTAGTTTTGTTTTTTGTAGTTTTGATCTTTTGCTGGTACTGGCAGGAGGAGGTTTATATTTCCATTTGTTGCTGATAGGAATCCAGACACTTTTGCCTTTTTGATATTAGCTTTTATAATAGAGACCCCATTTGTTTTCAGTCTGGAATTCAGAAGATTTACACGGTTGGGTAACTGAGTAATGTTGAACAATATTACTGTATTAAACACAAAATTCATTTACAGCATCGATATGAACAAGAGGGAAGGAGACATTCATCGATTTTTTGGTGCAAAAAATGTGTTATATCTTATAAGAATTAGAACTTAGAGATAATGATGGAGACTGTATTGTCTTTCGGTGTGTTGCAGGCTTGCTTTTGTGTTGCACCATGGTTCTGGTTGAACAATGTTTCGTTTAGCTGTGCACTGTGTATTTGGTTGAAATGGCAATAAACCTGGAGCCATCGCAAAACTAAAACCTGACTTTTTCCAAGCTCACATATTAGCTGTACATGTACCCATTAAAATCTGTTTTTGGCAACCATTTCAAGATCTCAAAGCTGTACGGCTTGTTTCAGCAAGTCAACAGCAAAGGTTCAACAGAGCATCCTGGCTGATCCAGGTGAGGGGGTTCTTGGTGTGGGAGCAGGGAAAATAAATGGCCCTCTTGAGAGGTCCAGCTTGCCACAAAAGCGCAAAGAGCTTGTTTTGTTTGGCGAGACTAAGGTGCACAAGCTGGCCAAACTCCTGAGTGAAGCAATTCATGACTTCAGAAAGTTTGAACCACAGGGGACACGGGGGAAGAGACTGCAAAGAGTCTTCTGATTGCCAGTAAGACCTCCATGCTCCTGCTGAATGTAAGAGCAAAATCTTTAGCAGTTAGTGAGGTTTTGGACAAAAGGTGAACATCAACGGACCACCTTTGGAGATCTTTGATTGTACTCCACTTGTGAAATCCTGGATGAAAGCTGGACATCCTTCAACATCATGGGTGACAGGAAGGAAAGCGCTGTGGTCAAACCTCTGTGGTCAGGTTTTTAAGGTAAGACTGATTTGATAGTATATTTTTTGCGTTAAGCTATTTTGAAGACTGAAACATTTGTCTAGCTAATACTTCAAGGCTTAGGCCACACAAAAAAGTCAAACTTTGTCAGCTGTTTTCTTACCTTGGAATAAAATTAATCCATATTCTACGGGATCTTTTCCATTACAGCCATATGTTTCTCACTTCTGAATTCTAAGAGATTAGATTTAGATCTTACCTATTCATTCTGGTACTGGAGTGCCAGTACAGGTTCTACAAGATGGAGTGCTCATTTTCTATTAGACTATTTTCAAAGTAAGAAATTCGATATTTTATTGAGTGGTCTTTATGCATTTAATGTCACCCAAACTCAGGCCTAGATGCTGTAGTAACCCATCTGCATACATCTTTGTTGCTGATACAGCATTGCCTGGGTGTGGGTGTGTGTTTGAGTGGAAATGATGGTTTGCTCTTGTTTATGTGGATCTGACTTGCTGAGACTTTTTTTTTTTTGGGGTGGGGGTTATATGTTCCCCATGAGTTGGTGAAATGATTTTACAGGTATTCCATTAAAAAAGCAAGATACTGTAAGGACTGTAAGGCCTATTGGGTTTACCTCCCCCAAGTTGTCATTACTTTATCCACACTCTGCTCTCTATTCTAGCCTTCACGTTCATATGAATTATAAGTCTAGCTAAACATAGGCTTCACATTTGAATATACCCTAATAATCTTGGTTTAATAGGTGAACCCCATTAAACCAAGCAGAAGCCTTTATCACTGTCTGTAATATAACACAGATCGACTGTACACTGCAGATTATTAGTCCCATTTACTTCCTGAGCAGTTGATGTATTTCATACCTTACAAAAGTCAATACTGAAACCAACCAGTTATTCAATAGAAAAAGCATTTTAAGCCAGGAATAACAGATCTGCACATGCACACTCACGCCATCTCAACATTGAGGTTACAGTTTTTCTATTGATTTGACATTTCTGCAAATTAACGTCCGTGTTTTTCACAGCAGTTACCACAGCTGTCTGACTGTTTTGTCTAACACATTTGGTTTGTTTTCTCTTTAATTTGCAAACTTAGAGACAGTTTTGTCCTCATTTAAGCTAAAGGTTTTCATCATTTTGACATATGGCTTGTACAGACTGCCAAATGATTTTCACCCCAATCAACCTACACCTGTAAGCTATTACATTAAAACCACTGACAGGCGAAGTGGATAACAATGAGTACCTTATTACAGTGGCACCTGTCAAGGGATGAGATATAGTAGGTAGCAAGTAAATAGTCAGTACTTGAATTGTCAGAAACTAATTTTTCATTCTGGGTCAGAGCATCTCCAGAACAGCAGGTCTTGTGGCTTGTATCCAGAATGCAGTAGTTAGTACCTCCTAAAACTGGTCTAAGGAAGGAAAATCAAGGAAAATCAATGAGTCTGGAGCACCTGAGGCTCACTTGATGCGCATCAGGAAAAAGGCAAGCCCATCTGTTTTAATCCCATGGAGGAGTCACTTGTTTCTCAAACTGCTGAAAACGTTAATGCCAGTGATGAGCTGCCCAGGTGCGTGTGCCCTGCTTACCTGGAAAAGTCAAGTCAAGTTTATTTATATAGCACATTATCACACACAAAAGTCATTCACTGTGCTTTACAGGAATATAACAAAAGGAAAACAGAATGAAATAAAGTAAATAACAGATTAAATTAAAAAAAAAACAATAAAAGAAGATTGAAAGTGCTATAGAATTGCTGATATTTAAAAGAAGGTGGAGGAGAATAGTAGAGTTTTTAGTAGCCCAGCTACAGCTGGTGCAGATCTGATATTGAAAGACATGGCACCAGGATGCAATATGGGAAGAAGACATTCCGGCAGAGGCAGTGTGATGCTTGGGGCTGTGTTCTGCTAGAAAACCTTGTGTCCTGGAATTTATGTGCATTTTACTTTGACATGTACCATTTACCAGACCCCTTCAATGACAGTGCCCTCTTTTAGCAGGGTGATGTGTCCTGCCACACTGCAAAAGATGGTCAGGAATGGTTTGAGGAAAATGACAGGGAGTTCAAGGAGTTAACTTGGCCTACAAATTCCCCAGATCTCAATCTACCATCTTATATGTGCTGGATAACCTAGTCTGGACCATGAAGGCCCCAGCTTATGACTTAAAGCACCCGAAGGATCTGCTGCTAATATTTTAATGTCAGATATGCCAGCACACCTTCAGAGGTCTTGTGAAGTTCAGGTGTACAGGGAGCTATTGCGTTTAGTACATTTTTTTTGTTTGCTTTGTATGCACAACTTCAGTATTCATTAAGCATGTAAGCGTTCAGACACCCTTTCTTTACACATGAGACACCCTTTCTTTAAATATTAAATTGTAAACAAAGTTTTTCAGAGGGATTTAATCTATAATTCCAGAGAAACTTAACAAGTCAGAATTTTTCACAGTGGTGGTAACAAGAACCAGATGACTGTACTTTCAGTGCTTGTAAAAGCTACGTCACTGAACATTTAGATTAACTGGTTATGAAACACACTGTCTGATTCCTCAGATTCTCATAAAGAATATTTGAGACAATGTTTTGGCTTGCAACTTAACTAAAAAAACCCATTCATGTTGAGAGATACATGCAGGGCTTTGTAAGGCAAATAGTACCCAAACAAAATGGTTAAAGTTATTTCAGACTATTTTACATTTATCATTACATTATCAGAACATGTATGTTCATTCTCCATGTGTGTTCATTTTGTATTTTAAGTAAAATGGCTGCACAACCCCTGGTTCCCATCACCTTCAGAGGTCTTGTGAAGTTCAGGTGTATTGGGGGCTATTGCGAGTACATTGTGAAACCCATTGTAAAGACAGTTCGTGTTGCTAAGTCTCTCCACAATGCACCATTTCACATCAAACCACTCTGAAAGACTGGATCTCATGAAGCGAACTACACCAGTAAATCTGTGGAATTCACTTTTAAGGCTCACCTATTGCTGACAAAGACATTCAGTCGCACACACAACTTGTTTGATTCCCCAAAAGAAAAGCATTGCTGTTAGAATGTGGTGCTCAGGAGCCGAAGGTCACCTTCCCAATGCACAGCGTCAGCTAAAACCCCCACCACTGAGCTGTGGAGCAGCAAAACTGCATTCTCTGAAATGGAATATTTTTGGCATAGGTGTTTGTGATTCAGAATAATTATCCAACATTAGCACTCAACTCACTAATGCTGTTGTGACTAAATGCAATTTGTCTGTTTTCAGTAGTCTTTCTGTGTGACATTTTTGCAAAGGCCATTCAGGAAAAATCCTTGATCACTGTCACAATTGGCTTTGTCCTTCACACGTTAGCAGAGGTCGTAAGGTTCAGATCACCTGATGTCATGTAAAAACACTCACACTCTCGACCCCGCTTTGACCTTCCCGCCCTCGAGCTCTCACATGCTGCTGGTGCTCATCCCTGTAGGCTCTCTCCTCCCTCGCTCTGCTCCTGTCCTCTCTGTCTCTGTCAAAGGCAGCTGGTTTTATTTATGCAGCACAGGGTACAGCCTGGTTTGCTTTGAAGAGAACCTGTGCTTGGTAGTTCATTCCCATACTGTAATAATTAAGTAGGACTGGCAGTGCTGTGTGAAAGGCCCTGTAGGCAAACAATGTACAGTGTTGTGTTGAATAGTTGGATGTCAGCAATACCGTAGTTATTGCATGCCCTGTCGATTTTGGTTCAAGCTGATGGTGGGTAATAGCTGTAGCTACTGTCAAACTTTATTTGCTCCTGCGTAATGTTAAGACTGTACGGCTCAAACTCTGACAATAAAAACTCTCAAGGGGTCAAACAGTTCGACCCGACCTCACGACTTGATTGGTTAAGAAGTGTTTTAACACTGCGGTTACATCTGATAACAGCACATATTTTTCCACAGTACTTCTGTGACTCGTGGTTGGTGAGTAACATCAATGGTTGCACCATAGCATTTGGAATGCAATGCTTGACATTTCTTTGCATTACTTTGCAGGTTTTCTCACAGTATAAAGTGAAGCAAAAAACCCAACAAAACCCAGATATGATGTTTTGCTCTGTCAATGGTGATATGGAAGGGTTTGCTTCAGTCTGAAATCAGATAGAATCCTGAATCACCTACCAGCTCACTTACTTTGTTCTACCAGTATGACGATTCCAGCTGCCTGCGACTGCATGAAAACATTGAGTTACCTCAGACTCATTCATTTATATTCTGTTTGAGCAGATCAAGAATGGACACTGTTGAATGAGCATTGTGCAAATTAAATTTAGAGTGTCTTGGGAAGTGTTTACACTTCACATTAACTAGTCCCGGTCCAAGACATTCACGCTTTTCAAATATAGCTGCCAGTGTTGTAACTGCCACTTAGCACTTATTGAAATTAGAATTGCTTTTTATTCATAATATTTATGGAGTATGATTTGGCACCATGGCTTAAAAGTCATAATCTCTGTGTGACTGATGTAACAAACACCACAAAGCGAAAATATGACTAAAGGAGTCCACCTCCATCGATGTACACCACATTGGCATGCCGTGTTTCTAAGGTGATGTCCAGTAAAGAGTGAAACAACATCGTGAGACACAAAAATCATTCATCAGCTTGACCTAAGCTTAGAGTGGTCTGACTAAGCAGGACATTCTGCTTTTTTAGAGTATCTCTCTGAGAAAGAGAATGCATCACATTATTCTATACAATACTGTGCAAAGGTCTTAGGCACCCATTAAAATATATATAAAAACTGTTGAGCAGTAAGTGTTTTTTTTCACATTAGTATTACTAAATATACTAAATAAAACCAAAAAGAATAAAAGCAAATAACATTTATTCCTTGACTGTAACCAAAAACTCACTGCAAGGACTTACACACCATTCACTCACACACTCACACTTATGGTCAATTTAGAATTCACCTGACGCACATGTCTTTGGACTGTGGGAGAAACCGGAGACCCCGGAGGAAACACGCACCACCACGAGGAGAACATGCAAACTCCACACACACATAAAACCAGGACCTGGATTCGAACCCCCAACCTTGGAGGTGTGAGGCAACAGTGCTACCCACTGCGTCACAAATAACATTATACAAAAAAATAATGATTTTATATATAGAATATATTATATAGAATAATTTAACAAATCCAAGCTACAGCTGGAGGAACCAAGGAGAACTCTGGAGCCAAACCTGTGTTCTTCGCCCCAGCTCACAAAATATCAACTACTTTTTTACAAACAGAACAAATCTCGATGTTTTTTTCTTTTTCGTTTGCATTTGTTCTCATGTTAAATTTGCTAGCAGAAAGACACATTATCGCAAGCTGAGAAAATTACTTTAATTTGCATAGGCGCTGTATATGAATATGTACTCCGTGTAGACTGTGCATGATTAAACACATTTCTGGATAGTTTATTTTTTAAACATACCACATTAATTGGGTGACTTACACAATTAAATTTTGTTGTGAATATCTTTCCTTTTCAGTTTGTAATCTTAGAGCCATTTCTTACTCGTATATTCATTTACACTAGACAAGTCTGATCCAGGGCCAGTCGGTGAGGTCTATGACTATATTTACTTCAGAAAAACAGCTCTCAAAGGGTGCTTCACTTCACACGCCACTCAGACACACTGAGAGTGAGTTTTTGTCACTTAGAGAGTGTGAGAGAGTAAGTGCGCATGTATTTGTCTGCCTGGTCAAGAAGAAGCATGAGTGGAATCTATTAGTGAAAACCTCAGAGGGCGGCAGCCTTCAGACTGTAAATTGGAGGTTGATGGAAGCAGCCGCTGAGAATACTTTTGTCTTTTTTTTTTATGGAAGTGACACATCCTTCTTTCGAGTGCTCTCCTTCTCCTCCACTCTCAACTCTTCTCTGACAACAGAATATTGTGTGCTGTGCACAGGCGACAGGAGAGAGTGTCCTGAAGTCAGACATGAAAGGAAAATAGTAAGAATAATCCTCGTTAAAAGTAATAAGCGAAGAGCCTACCTGCTTGATGAAGTGTGTAGTCACTGTGCGGTATAAAGGTGAGCTCTATTGTAAAAACCCACTGGCAGCTTCATAATGAACTACACTTCTGAGACTGCCAGCCCTGGCTAGAGAAAAGCCTAATTTACACACACTCACACAATCCAGTATTGAGAGTTCATGCAGTATAGCAGCAGGTCACCTTATTAAGATCAATATTTCTTCTGATTCTCTCTGGGACTCTCAGGCCAAGGAAAATGAGTGTCTTAGAAAAACTTTTTTGTAAAAAAAAAAGTACCTAATCTTCCTCAACATGGCAAACTACACTGCCACACACACACAATGAGGTGAAAAACCACTGCAGATTTTTAATATACTTCCAGTGCATATATCCAACCAAATGTACACACATAATTTCCTTTGACTAATATGGACAACCCTTATATTACACTATGAATACATTTTTATATTTTTCATTCTGCTACATTTTTCTTGGGAAATAATATCAGGTTTAATATCATGACATATTTTGACAAGTAGGCTATTCAAGCAAAGGCCTGCAATAACAGCTTTTTCCAATTCTCTTCCCTCGCCACATTTATGTTCTATTATAGACGTCCAATTGTGATGTGCTTTACACCACTTCAGCTGACCTTTATCATTGGACAGGGTGGTCTCAAGCTTGTGTGTGGCTGCTAAACCCATGTTATACTGATGATGCATTCAGTGGCAGGTTAAAACTGGTCAATATCATCATACAAACACTAAGATCTCTGCCTCAGTACTCCCTGACTGCTGAAGCCTTAATCTGGTCTATTTACACAAGCATTGCGCATCACTACATCAAGATATTGCATGCTTGAAATGATCTGACCCCATGGTGGTGCAGGGAGTAGCGCTGCTGCCTCACACCTCCAGGGATGGGGGTTTGAATCTGGGTCCTGGTCTTGTGTGTGTGTGTGTGTGGAGTTTGCATGTTCTCCTCATGGTGGTGTAGGATTCTGCCGGAGTCTCTGGTTCCTCCCACAGTCCAAAGACATGCGTGTCAGGTGAATTGGGGATTCTAAATTGACCATAGGTGTGAGTGAAGGCTGTATGTGTGTGTGTGCACTGCAGTGGGTTAGCACTCGTTCAGGATGAGTCCCTGCCTCGCATCTGTAGACCCTGGGATAGGTTCCAGGTACCCGCATAAGGGGACCCTAGTAAGGATTAAACGGTTACAGAAAATGAATGACAGGATGAAATGATCTGCTCATCATTACATAAACCTCAATGCCAACAATCAAAAGACTTATTACAATGTGTTTGCAATGATAAATGTGCTGGGTCTGAAATTCATTCGCCAAACAGTTCAGATAGCAACTATGTTAGCATTTCTGAGAAAGCTTAGCTAACATTCAAGGTCAGTCAGTACAGTACCAGACTTAATGCTGGCTCAATGAGCTTGGAATTACGTGTTGGGATTTCTAGTTTTACATTTTCCTTCAAAACTTGATTTGTCGCAGTTCCCGTAACAATTGAATCATGGGACATATTCAGTCCTCCAGAACGTCAACCAAACGCCATGTAAACAGTACCGGCGTTTTCTTCGCGTTCGTCAGGATTTCGGCAGAAATTGACGCCAAGAAAACGTTGCATGCAGCGTTTTTTTGACGCCACACGAACGCGCAGCTGACCGAGCGCCGGGGCTGAACGCCCGTGTGGACGCAGTGATTTGCTCCAAAGCGTTCAGTCCGCACTTACCTGGCAGCCATCATTCATAATAAACACACCTGTGAAAAACTGATACAGACAGTTTCTTCATATTAGCAAGTTCATATTGAAGCTCTTTTCTCAGACTGCATACTCCATCGCCGATGACTCTTAACACACAGTCTTTGCTCACAAATGTACTTTTTAACTTTCAAATGAGTATATTTAATGCTTTATAGTTGGCTCATACAAATTTTGCACCCATTTTTTTTTCTATGACTTCTACCATTATATCTCAGGCATCTGAATACCGCGTTCTGAAAACTGCCCTGAATAGCTGACAACCTGAGCTACAATGCTAAATTAAACATTTTGTGACAGGAAACCAATGTTGGTGGTATGCTGCGAGGGCCAAAAAAATCTTACTTACCTCAGTACAGTCTGATCCTTTTTGAAAAATGAAAATTCCAAACAAAATCTTTATGAAACCATATATAAAATACTTGTAAAAAAAAAATGGAAAATAAAAAATGGAAAATGGAAAACAGTTAAAAGTTAAATGCAGGCTTGTATTTGTTTGTAGTTCTGCAGTAGCTAAATGTATAACAACAATAAAACAAAATGTATAACAACAATAAAACACATTCATTAAAATTTTATTCACTATAACTAGGACAGCTAAGGACATCCATTCCGATTTTTTTTTTACTAAGAAGCTTACAAAGTTTAATTTAAGTGTTACGGGTTTGTTTTTTTTTTAAGAGTGGTTACTGTTATTATTATTTTTAATATCAACGCCATTTCTTTGTATACTTCTGTCAGCTATCAAATGATTCTGAAAAATAAACCAATAATTAATTGTTACCTCGCGTCACAATCAAACGTAGTTGTGAATTACGTCACAATACCTTTAAAACGTGCAGCTTTGTTTTTTATCCACATGGTGGCGCCAGAGTGTTATAATAAAAGACATAAGACGCGTCCAGTCCGGGCAAGCATTTTCCCATGTGCTTTTCTCATACAGGACCTCCAGACAGCTTCACGATCATTAATTTTAATCGGGATAACACGAGAACAATAGTGTGCACGTGCTGTTTCCATTATGTATACAAGAGTTGTATTTATTGTCTTATTCTTTCCGTGAGCCTGTTGTTCTGAAGGTGAAGCCTGTTCCATGTAGGATCGTCCAAATCAAAGTGTCTTTATCAGATAGCATTGATCTATTAAGAGATAAGATCAGTATGGGTCCAA
Source organism: Alestes dentex (assembly GCA_037576975.1). Classification (NCBI taxonomy): domain Eukaryota; kingdom Metazoa; phylum Chordata; class Actinopteri; order Characiformes; family Alestidae; genus Alestes; species Alestes dentex. The sequence continues at coordinate 12,395 of JBBIGA010050164.1, forward strand.
GATGAAAGAGTTTAGAAAAGAAATGGAGGTAAAATGTTATAAATGGTCTAAATGCCTCGAGAGAGAATAAAAAAGGTGAAAGGCTCGAAATCACTTTATCAATCAGAGCAGCAGAGAAAGATCTCAGACAAAGAGATCTACCAGTCAGGCCTTTAGCCCCGCCCCCTAGGACTCACCCTGGATACTGATTGGATGAGGTCTTTCAAGGCCCTCATGTTTATTGGCTGACTGTTTTGTCAGTGACCGTAGTCCATTTCTTCCACTGGGAATGCTGGACGAGCAGTTCATAACTGGACAGTAACACGGTAAAAGTGCACCTGGTCCGGGAATTCATGAGTAAATACAGGAACGTATGAGGGTGAGTAAGAGGATTTCTGTCCTTTTTTAAAGTACCAGGTCGTTTCTGGGACAGGAGAGTAAAAGAGAAAGAAACGATGAGATGTAGAATAGGGGGGGCAAAAAGAGCAGGAAGATTGTCCTGATGATGTGGGCTGAGCAACTTCCAAGAAAGCCAGAAGGTCAGCGAGTA
>JBBIGA010050175.1:0-12923 GCA_037576975.1 Alestes dentex
TTATTTGATCCTCTGCCTACAAGGGCCCCTGACCCTATAGGGCCTCTGATGGAAACATGGAGGGAGGGCGTTTGGCTCCCTCGCGAACATTTTGCCCAGGGGCCCACACAACCCATAATCCGTCCCTGGGACAATCTACTGTTAATTGTTTAAAGATTTTTTTGAAAATGATTCTATATAGCACTGTAGGTTTTAGCATAAATGAAATTATACATTTGTAATTTCGAATGCGTCAAACTCATGACGCAACAATGCAAGTTAATAGTGATTCAATATTACAACTGATATGCCACTATCTTTACACTTAGATTTACACTTGGATATTTATACATTTTTACCGGACCAGTCAACGGACCAGCTGACAGGCTACCGAGGCGAGGTGGGCTACAGTAATGGTGCTGCTGGAATCTAGAAAGGTGGGGCAGGTGTGGGGGCTCCATTCAACTTCAGGGTTACAGTGGGGCTGTCAGGTCTAGTGAAGGTGTGTATGGCCCAGCCTGCCAATCATGGTTTTTGGGCCTGGCCTGGGACTTGCCGCTGAGTCGATGGCCCTTGGTTTGGCCAGGGCTCTCCATGGTTTCGCTGTGGAGAGTTAGGGCCCCCAGTCCACTAAAGCCTATCCCTCCAGGTGTCCCAGGGGTGAGTATTGTGTTCTCCCTGTCCAATCCCCAAAGTTGCCAGGGCACACAGAAGGGCCTCTATCATATCCCCTTGGATCTGGGCAGCCTTCATCCCAGCCACACTTCCTCAGGAAATGGTCTAGGGTTTCCTCAGGAAACGGCTCCGAGTTCAGGCAGAAAGTGCACCAGAATGTTAGTCCAAGTGCTACACGACCACCCCTCTGTGCTGGTCACTCTCTCAAAGGTGCTAAGGAAGGCTTCAATGTTATCCTCAGCTGTCATCATGGTCAGTCATTTTTGAGAGTCCAGGGTTGGGTCTGGGAAGGACACATTGGGGTCTGAGACCATCTGCCGCAGTGACAGTAGTTCCTCTGGTGATTTTTTGGCAAAACTGAGCTTGCTGGACGCTGGAGCTTGCTGGAGATGCTGCATCATGTTCTCGGGCATGGGAGGACTTGCTGTGGTCGGGTGTGTCAGACATGGGCAAAGAGACAGAAGTGTTCCAAACACCAAGAAGGTGACATTTATTTATAGTTCGTGCAAAGTCCAAAGGGGAATCATGTCGGGGTAAAGTGGCTTGGGTGCAGGTCAAGGGCTTCTCAAGGCTGTGTGCAGGGAGATCCCAAGGACGGCCGGTGGCGTCTCCACCTGCGGCCGAGGAGAGGTCACCACCTATTTTGTTGGAAAGGTTCTCACCTGTACGGTTGCTGCCGGCCCCTTTTATCCTCTGCCAGCTCCTCACTGCCAGAGAGCACTGGACCCGTCCCGCTCCCCGTGCTGATGGTGGGTCCATAACAGTGGTGCTGATACAGTGCACTGCAAGCGGGAGCTGTCCATTCAGCACCACGGTCGGCATGTGGCGAGGAGCGCTTGCTTTTTTTTCAGAAATACTTGAAATGCATGTGTGTATATGCGTGTGTGTGTGTGTGTGTGTGCCTCTCCTAATGCTTTGAGGCTTTAGCAACCCTAAAGATTCTAATGTGTGCCCTAAACCAGTATAAAAGGAAAAAGCTTTAAGGGGCAGTGAAGAGCACCCACTCACCCACACAGTCTCAGCAGATGTGGTGGGAGATGCCTCTCGAAGTCCATTTCATCTCCAACAATCAGGATTTCACGAAATGAAAAATTGGTACTGAGCCCAGTTACTCTGCATTCCTTTCCCTTTCTCCTTCGATGTTTTAACTTTTTAAAGCATGTAATAAACCAATTGGCAGATAGCACCGTGGGACAAATGAAAATTCTCTCTCTCTCTCATTCTCATAAGCATGCTGTGAAGAAGCATTGTGGAATTGTGCATTAGAACATTACAAAATCTGTTCCAGGCAGAGGTGTCCAGCATCAGAGCACTACTGCAGCCCCATGGTGCATAGATTATTCATACCTACTGAAATACTAATTAAGAGTTCTCATGACTATGAAATACTGATTAATGATTAATTATTCATTAAACGCCTCCACCAGTGGTGTGTTCTGTTGCTTTCTGAGGCTCTTACGTAGAAGCAGGACATCCAGGACTACCGCACTGCTGGACTCGCTCTTGATCTTGGTCCCCAGTTCTCCTCGCCATCACTCACTCAGTGTCACTAAACAGGGTATAGCCGGCCCCCGCAAAGTCGCAGTTCAGAGTTCAAATTTTTTTTGAGAACCGAACTAATAATTGTTCACGGAAACCCTCGCAAATTCACGGAAACCACAAACATTCTCTGCATTTCATTTTTTGGCTTTTTCATGGCAATATACAATTTTTTTGCATTTTAGGGCTAAATTATTAAGAAAGATGTGATGTACTAATTTTGTAACATAAATGTTAACGTAAATTCAGCTATACTTCCATATCAAGTATAACTGTATACATTTTTTGGTACTGCTGAGGGAACACAAAGAAAACTCACTTAAAAAAAAAAAAAGTTATAATAGGTCTGTGGGCTATAGAAAACATGTTCATGAAGTTCTTTGCACAAAATCACTCTCACATAAAGAGATATCACCAGCTTAATTTTTCACAGTTTCAGTCCCTTTTAAAACGAGCCGTTTTAGGGCTCTGTCCCTTTCATGCAAATTATCTGTTGTTGGCCACGCCCCCATCCCATGCTTACAAAACGAAACAAACAAGCTAGTTCACAGTTAACTGCGATAGAAACACAAAAGCCATTATCTGAAAGTACTTACATCTCCCTCATCTGCTGACTTGTCATAGACTGTAGGTATAGATCCCCCCGCGACGCTGAAGTTAGCTCCTTATTCAAATCCTCAAATACTTAAGGTGGAACTTTTTAAGGTGGAACGAAACCAATTGTTCCTGGGACATGGCCATCGAAAATGAAATGGAGCCACGCAGTCCTTTCGTTTTCTTTGTCTGGGAGAAAGTGTAGGGATTTGTGCTGTTCTTTACAGCAACAACACAGCACTTCATGTGTGACCTGCCTTTGCCTGTAGCCATAGCGCTCAGTGTCTTATGCATGCTCGTAAAACTAGCAGACAAAATGGTGGATCTTCAACTAATCTAGTGGGTGGGGTCTCGACAGATGAGGGGCGATTCTATGCAAATTGGCCCAGTGGGACGTCACACTGGGCCCTACGTCCAAACAGCTCATTTCGAAAGGGCCTGAAACTGTGAAGAATAGAGCTGATGATATCTCTTTATGTGAGAGTGATTTTGTGCAAAGGACTTCAGGAACATGTTTTGTAGCCCATAGACCTTTATAACTAAAGTGAGTTTTGCATAATATGTCCCCTTTAAGGGTAATGTATTAAGCGGAGTTCAAATTAAATTAAAGTGTTTTGGCAGCATATTTGGGTTTTTGAAACTGAGAGCTACTTCACGGGTACTGAGCCATACGAAGGGCTACCAGTTTGATACACTAGAACAGAGCTTACATAATAAACGTGTTTTAAATGCTTTTTTAGCTATTGTCATTTTCAAATCTATATAGATGCAAATGGGATTAAGGAAGAATATCAGCAGAATAAAATCAAATGTTAGACGCTGCTCACAGGTGAGTTGTGATATGTTTAGAAAAGGTCCGCGGGCTACTCATGTGGTCTTTGGGGGCACACCGGTTTACACTATAAAAATAGGCTTTTTTTTTTTCACATCACAAATTCACATTTTTTCACAATTTGTGGTGTTCTTAGAACGTAACCCCACAAATTTCGAGAATCGACTGTAGTACAAAACAGTGAAAATATCCAGTCAACAGTTTTCAACACAGACAGTGTAGCATCAGATGAACAATCATACATAACTTTACATCTGCAAAGTGAGCCAGTAGGTTGGATATGTCTAGTGTAAGTGCTTTTTTCCATTCCATTAGGTTCTACAAGTAGTAGTCTTTAGCTGGTGCTGAAAACCAAAAGAAGAATCTTTGGACAAATAGGAAAAGAACAGTTTTTGTTCTACAGAATGATTCTTTGGTGCTAATATTAATAATTATTATAATTATTGTTATTGTTATTGTTGTTATTATAATAATAATTTTAATTATAATTATAATTAGAACAATATGTTAAATTTATCTGAGAACACTTTAGAGCAGTGGTCCCCAACCTTTTTTTTGCGCCATGGACCAGTTTCATGTAAAACAATATTTTCTCGGACCAGTACAACTGAAAAAAAAATTGTGTTTGTGTTTTACTCATGTTTGCAAAATTTTTGATGTACCGTATCATGTGACCGAGACGAGAGGGTTTTTTTCTAAATAAAAGATCCTTCAGAACTCAGATAATCAATAAAATATTTTTATTCTGCCTTTCTATGCGCGGTACCAAATGACTCACGGACCAATACCGGTCCACGGGCCAGTGGCTGGGGACCTCTGCTTTAGAGAGAGAACAAAGTTATCTAGTATCTAGTAATGAGATGCACATTTGACAATGAGGGGGCTGAAGTAGGCGAGGGTGCGACAGATGTGAAGTGATGAAGGTTCCTGGGATGCAGTGGTTAGTACCTACCAAAAGTGGTCCAAGAAAGGACAAGTTAAGTGGCAGCAAGGTCATCGGTGCCCAAGCCTCACTGATGCCAGAGGGAGCTAGCCCGCCTGGTCCGATCCCACAAAAGAGGTCCTATAACACAAATAGCTGATAAAGTTAATGCTGGCTATGACAGAACAGTGTCGAAACACACAGCTTGCTGCACATGGGGCGGTGTCACAACAGACCAGTCAGAGTGCCCATGCTGACCCCTGTCCACTGAAAGAGCCTACAAGGAGAACATGAGCAACAGAGCTGGATGATACAGCAACGATGGCCTGGCCTGATAAGTCACATTGTTTTTACATCATGGTCAGTCATGTGTGTGTGTGTGTGTGTCACTTAATAGACTATTCTCTTTTAGTACCCCTTCTTGGCTAATATTTGAGACTTGAGAATTTATCTAGTGATTAGATGCACTGTAGAGAGCAGTAGGGCTGAAGTAGACGAGGTTGTGACAGATATAAAATGATAATATGACGTCTCCAGGTGTCAGCTTAGTTTAATTTGCTGTTACTGGTAACAAAAAGAGCCTCTCAATTGATTTGATCTTTTTTTAGATGGCGAAGTCTCTCTATTCTACAAATTCTACAAATGGTTCTTAATTAACATCAAACGGCAGTTCATCAAAGCAGCCTGGGAATATCAATTAGAGGTTATTACTGTCTAAAATAAGACAGCTAATGGGATTGGCTGGAGCGATAAATTAGTTAAATAATGTTTCTGTGAAATGACATTCTAAATACTGAGAAATGCTCAAAATGGGATTAGAGACCAAAACCTTTTTACCTCCTCGAAGGATTGTGACAGAATTGTTTTTAATGCTGGTCCAATAGCTCTCTGCGGAAGAGGGGGAGGGCATTTCAGCTGCACTTTAAAATTTCATGGCTGGCGTTTGGTTTTAGTGATCGCTTACCAGTCACTTTCATTAGGAGCACGAAGACAAAGAAAATAGATTCCCAAAAGGTGGTCAAGAGAAATTTAAAGCATTTGAATAAAAAATACCTGTATATATGACTTTGCTTTTATTGATATGCATCATACTTATTATTTTAACTGTACTGATTCAGCATTCAACATTTTAGTCGGGTCTTTTTTCTGTAGTCAAAACATAGTCCTCTTAATCCAGAGACCACACCAAGGGTGGATCATTGTATTGTGCACCAAGCAGTACAGAATCCCATAACATCGGTGCCTGCCATCCAGCCCCAGGTACGGGTCTCTCTACAACACCCTGTGTCATCCCGCACCGTGTCTCCATGACTGGCATCAGCCGGACTACGGGTTCACCATGTGTAGGCGGCCCTCGACTACAGCGCAGAGACAGTTGTGTTTAAAGTGGTGCCGTAACTGAAGGTAGGATTTGAACCCATGACCTCTTGGTCCAGAGGCAAGTATCCTGCCACCATCCTCCACCCACCTGAGACAGCACCCTGATACAGTACTTCAACAAGAAAACACCCGTCCACACACAGCACATATCTGTGGACGGCCTACATCATGTCGAGGTCCTCCCATGGCCGGCCAGGTCCCACGATCTTTCCCCAGTCGGACATGTTCTGAAATCTTTGTTCTGATATTGCAATCATTGTGATACAGTCACATGTCCTCTCATCACATTCATTTTCATGTCATTTCCATGTCACTGAGTATATTCTACATTTTGGAACAGACCAATAGAGATGATCCAAAACAGGGCTAAATAAACTCACATTAAAACACATCAAAAATATAAATGGGTTCCCTCTATAAAAAAAAGAGAACAAATATATCTAAATAGAGGCATCATCTCAGAGCAGAATCACTCATGCTTCCTGAACATCTTGTCGCAGTTCCTCACCAGGGATTAGCAGGAAAGTGTGAGCACAACAATAGTCTGATGAGATGGTGAGAGGACATCAGGAGCTCAGTTTCCACTGAAGTGGAGACAAGTGTGTGGATCGAATTGTGATTAAATCAGTGACCGACAACCTGTGCATTTCCATTGAGATTAGCCAGTACAACGACTACAGTATAACGCTGAATTAGACTACTCCAAACACAATACCTACTTGTCCACATCTGCTCTTTGATCTGAGACAATGAAGCAAACAGAATCAGTGTAAATTATGCATGCGCCTCTTAAAAGTGTAACATTTAAATATGAGTGGGATATTCATGTTCAGTGGGGAGGATATTTGATTAAACACATTTCTGTGCATGTACTTCAGGGAATCTATGGGACTAAATGAAAGCCACTTGGGATGATTTAGCAATATCTTATTTTGCATAATGTTAGACTCTTCACTCGGGGAGTTTTTAAGAGTTCTGCCTGTTACTGCATTAGTGTTTTTTTTTTTTTTGGTTTGTTTTGTTTTTTGTGCACCAGTGTCCCACACTAAACTTTGAGAATTCATTGCTTTGTGCTGTATTCTGTTCTTGTACTTGCTCTGGTCGCTTGTTATTTTTAAGATGCAGGACACACCTGTGAGACTACAGAGTAGCAGAGATGCACATTTAGCATAAACTAGGTAAAAAGTTGAACATAAATGGTCTCTCTATACAGTCCTCTATAGTAGCCATTGTGGGGTTCTCTACCACCACTTGTCTGTACATTTACATTTACATCAACAGCATTTAGCAGATGCTCCTATCCGGAGCAAATTACATCAGTGCTTCAGTAATCCACTTCTGTTCTTCATACCTGTAAAGCTAAACTCAAATCAACACCTGCTTTTAACCAAGTTACTGCCAGCTAAGTTATGTACCTTAACAAACCCTGTCAAACAGAAACAGTCAGAGGTGAATACACAGTTAGCAAAAAACATGGACAAGCGTGAATAGTTTTTTTTTTTTTTTCTGACTCTACAGCTCCTTTTCAAAGAGAAACAAACAGAGACTAATATTATTCCCAGTGTTGGTGGGCCCAAGTCAATAACATAGCCTAATTGGACAGTGTTGAAAATGCTTAATTAACACATGGATTTGTTGGCCAGCGCTGGATGATAGGTGGAGAGTGAGGGTCATTTATATCCATATCTCCAGACGATGGGGCCAATGCTGTCATTGTTGCACAAATCAGGAGCCAGAATCAGTCGATTCATCAGAATCTTTTGTCACTGTGGCATTGCAGGAGTTTTAGCCATCCCCTTTATCAAAAACAGGGGGGGGGGGCAGATGCACTGGAGCCTACATACAGAGACAGACAACCAATCACACCTAGGGGCAATTTAATGTGCTCAATTGACCGATCCCCAATGCATGTTTTTTGGTGGTGGGAGGAAACCAGAGCTCCCAGAGGAAACCCACGCGGTCACAGAGAGAACATGCAAACTCCACCCAGGAAGACCCTGTGCCCAACCTGGGAGTCGAACCCAGGACCTTCTTGCTGTAAGGCAACAGCACTAACCCCTGCGCCATCATGCCACCTGCAAAAGATTCAGTTTTTAATATATATGCACTCAAAGTTGTTTTGATATATATGCACTCAAAATATCATTTAAAATCCACTTTGTCTGTTCGCTGAACTCACACTCAGGTCTCAGCTGTGGCAGACCTCCCGAGTGTATTGGGACAATAGGTGTCTTTTTCTTCTCTCAGAATGTCATTCACATTGACAGGCAGAGTGCTCCAGGGGTTGAGGGACCAGGGGCCAGATAAAGAGAGAAATACTCTTCATCTCTGTTCCACAGGTGCTCACAGCTTTAGACAAGAACCGCTTGATTCGTTACTTTTAGGAAGTTCCCTAGCCTGCGGCAGTGTGGTTTTGGATGATGGAAGGGTTTCAAATCCATATTCTATATTTATTACCAATATTGTGGTTGATCTTACTTAACTGAGCTGTTTACTACGCTCATTTTTAATTATGTTCCTTACAGTGTCAAGATTGTGCTTGACACTGTATACCATATATATGACCTTAGATTTAGCATTTCTAGATTGAATCAGTCAGTGGAGCGTCCACCCCTCAGTCAGGCTGCCATCAGGGGGATATCTAGGACCTACAGAGACATTTTCTGTCTTATAATTGGTCCCACTCATTTGAGAAATGAAATATGATTGGTTGATTCCTCTGTCTCTTCCTGTTTTGTTAATTTAACATGTTAGTCCTTGAAGGTCTAACCAATGGGAGAGCTTGCTTGGCTGTATCTACCGACATACCCTGGACCACTGTACTACTGTAGTACTGCAGTCGAGTCAAAGTACAAACATGTAAACAAAAAATACTAACATGGGTAAACCTTTAGTTTATGGTTGATGTCTTAATAATGCATAAACTACTAATGAGCTCTGAATGCTTAGTTAATGCCCTGAACAGAAAACTGAATAAAAACTTGTCCACTGCATCCTGTCTAATTGTTTCGGTCATTCATGATCAAGCCAATAAATCATTGGTATTAATGTATGTAGAACGTGTTAATCGGATGTTTGTTGATGTCAAATAAGTGTAATCTTTCGGGTGCACACTTGAAATGTATTTATGTGACACATTCACTGGGCCATTTAAAAAGGCAATAATTATCTGCATTCACAGTGACCACGCTGATGCACCTAATAGAATATGCTTTAGTCACTGTCTAGTGCATTCAAATGACACATTCTGATGTTGAATTTAAAATGATATCTGTGGTTTTCCCATTTTAGCTTCTATAGAGTTCTGGGATATTTTTAATTACCCAGGTATCTACCCAGGTATTATTATCCAGTTTATAGCATATATATTAATATGATATTGTGCCAGTTTACTAGCATTTTCCAACATTTGATTGATGTGTCACATAAAGACATATACATAAATGTACTATATCAATGTATTCAGCTTCATCAAAGTGAAGAAAATTTCCATGATGTGTCTCCAGTAACCAATAACACCGAAACAAACGCGACCGAATCAAATCCCACGTCGGCCTGTCCAAGCCAGCATCACAGCATCTCATGTTCACATCTAAAGCAGACCTGCACCATATGTCACAAGCTGTCCACTGTTTTCCAGAGCCCTGGGAGCTGCCACACGTATACAGGGAAAACTAGACGTGAAGGACACTAAACAGCAAGGTGAAAACAGCGCTCCAGAGTCGGGTTAGGAGAGGAAAAACTTTTCCACTTCACTGATGATTTCTCCCTGTTCTCCACAGACTCGAGCGCTGAGGATCATCAGAAAGGAATGGGGGGTGCCAGGTTACGGAGGGCTTTGCATTTTTAGTATATTTACAATTAATAAGCTGCGCGCTCTCTAATCGTGAGGTTTGAGAGAGTTATTTCTGCATTACAATAATTTATGACTTTTTGTATGGAGGAGCAAAAGGTAGAGGAGAAAAAGCAGGGAGGAGGCAATACAAGCTGTATCATTCTTCCTTTATCGTGTGAGGTCACTGGACAATAAGACGGATGAGCTTAAGGCACAAGTCAGATACAACGGGGAATTCTGCGAGTTCTGAAACATGGCCGCCTGAGTGTATTTCATGAGTGTGGTTTTCTGTGGGAGAAAACAGGAGTACCCACACAGACACGGGAAGAACACGCAAACCCACGGAACACACGGAAAGGACCCTTGGCCACCCCGACCTGGAATAGAACCCAGGACGTTCTTACTGTGAGGTGACGATGCTAAACAGGAACAGTTATTAAAAAAAGACATGCAGTTTGAATATTTAATGTCTTTGCATTTAAGTTATCAAGCAACACTAAAGGCACAAAATGAGTATTTTGAAAGAAATCGCATTCCTGAGTGGCTCATGTGGACTAACTACATTTGCTCCATTTTTTTGAGTATTAGATGACTGAATTGCTTGTAAACATGTTAAATGGATTATTGATGACATGTTATTGATTTTATTATGTGCATGTTAACCCACAAGTTTATTGACAATATATTGCATTATTACAGGGTTGCAGTTTTACAAGAGGGGTGGATTGTGTTATGTGTCTTTGACTGGCATCCCCAAAGCACTTTCCTGCTTTTATTGGAGTATGGGTTTAAGCTTTACCCACTTTACCCACTTCTGCTGAAACATGCCTCGGAAGGCTCAGTACCTCTGCCCCTCTGAGAGCCGGTGGGGAGTGAGAACAGGCTTTAATCACGGTGCGTGACCCAGTGCTTTCATGTTCGATCTAGTTTATTAGTGGCCCATCCAGTTAATCATGCTAATGACAAAGGAACATATTGTTCGGAGTCTCTCTGGCATTAGAGGAGGGGGAAGAGAAGCCACTGGAGTTCCCTAAAAAATAAAAAATAAATAAATAAACAAACAAACAATAAAAAAAAAAAAAGCCATGACAAGTGTTTTGTCAATAGGATAGGAGGCATGAAAATGAATCTTGCACCTGCACACACATATAAAAACACATCATCCCTGATGAAATGCTGCAGCAGAGAGCAAGAGGTCTGTGGAGACAGCAGGTGAGGCACGGAGAGCCGAATCAGAAGTGATATTTATAACGGCCTGCTCTCTACGAGGTGTATGCCCAGGCTATCAGATGCAGTGCAGCCATGAATGTATCTGCTGCTCATGTATTATGCACTCTTCAAACACAAGAGGAGCATCTGGAGAGAGCCAGTGAGTCAGCGGAGATGAACCTGATATGTTTGTACGATAAGAGTGTGGTAGGACGTATCCACCAGGCCAAAAGCTGATTTGGGATGGCATGCATGCGAACGAAGCAAAGATACAAAGATAAAATGGACCAGCTAGGGCCGACAAAGAGGAGTGAACACAATGTACGTGATTAAGGCGAATGGGAGAAGGTGAATGGGAGAAGGTGTTAAGAATGAATTTCAGAGTCACATGGTCTGTTTAAGGCTTTAGACATTTCTGACGTTTATTGGACAACCAGTCATCTTTTGACAAAAAACTGACATTCAAACACTGACACACTGATGATGAACCCCTACACAGACTGTACTTTAACTCATGTAAGCGTGTTTTCTTTGGTATAAGCAGGGTAAATACAATAATAATTGAATTTAATATACAGTAATAAAAATACAGGATTTAATGAAGAAGAAGGCTCCAGCCCCCCCTGACCCCGAATGCGGGACAAAGGGGCAGAAGTTGGATGGATGGATGGACTTTATGAAGAACAATACGAAAAAACTCAAGAACACTCCAGACGCCCCACGTGGGAACCTGTTATAATGCGGGAAATCTGGACTGCAGCTGCCAGAGATGTGTCACAGGGCAGCAGCCAATACATGGTTGCTTTGTGTTCTCTAGACAGTACTAAAAAGCGTATAGTCATATTTTCTATGGAAATTTTGCTGAATTTACAATAACATTTATGTTAAAAATTGTAATGCATGAAAAACTATATACTGCCACGAAAATGGTAAAAAAAAAATGCAGAGGATATTTGCGGTTTCCGCGAACAATTATAAGTTCGGTTCTAAGAAAAAATCTGCGAACGCCTGAGGTCACAAACTCTGAACCACAACTTCGTGGGGGTCGACTGTACAAGGTAAGTGGACCTTATGAAGTAGTGAATATATTAGGAGTCAAACACCATGTTGGCTCCTCTGTCAACCCCATACAGCTCAAATAGCAACTTGTTTCAAGAAGTATATCACTGGATCGCCTACTGGATTTCTGCAGGTATTACATTAAAACTGATCTAAGAGCTGAACAAGTCTAGACTGCATTTTCACACATGCCTGGCTTAGGCAACAACATGTCATCACAGACATAATAGGAATCGCTGGGCAATTGTCTTTTTTTATGACTTTTAACAATATATTTTCAACTGTAAATTAATTCATAGAAATGTTAGCGAGCTGTAGATGATTCTGTACTGACAAATAAAGCTGTAGTACACTGTGAAAAAAGGTTAAAAAAAAAGTTACACACATTTTAGATTTTGAGTGGTGATGAAATCTGAAGACATATTTGATAAAAAAAAAAAAAAGCTATCAACAGAGTTTACTAGTGCTCTTCATTTGAAAATGTACAATGTTAAAGTGAATCAAACGGATACGACAAGCATTGAGTTACACAAATCATCCAAGACTGATTTTTGTGCTCTTTTATTTGTATAAGAGGTTTTCTTCGGTTGCGTGGGCAGCAAGTTGCGAAAGGTTGAGATACAGTTGGGCAGCACTAGAAGTGTTTCTCATCCTTTACATTTTTCTTGTATTTTATTTTTACCCTGAAGATCACTTCTAATGTGACTTTATGAAGCAGGACAGTTATCCAAATTGGTCTTTCTCTCTTAGGGCCCGATAATGCACATGGCGCACCGTGCTTTCACGACTTGCGCAACCTATCATTGCTATTTTGTGCGAGCACATCGTTCTTTTTTCCGGCAGAAATGTACGTTGTCAAGATAGCAGATGGCTTTGCGCTGTGTCGGGCGTGTCACTGA